>BLAZ01000786.1:696471-698971 GCA_014633955.1 Acropora tenuis
TAGCATGCAAACAAAAGAATCATTTATTGGCCGCCATTTTGGAATAAGGTCCATAGTTGAGGTAACTAATAAACTTGTGGCCCTCTATCTGAAAATTCTTACAAAACTAATGCAATATACGTGTACATAAAAATGTGACAGCTAGAAATACAATGTACGTTAAATTCAAATATTAAACTATAAATTGTTGAAGCTTCTTTTGTACAGCAAAAAAGAATTTTTCTAAAATTGTTCCAAAAAGATTCCAATGATACATAATTCCTGAGTTCTAACTAGCTTAAGCTGTTCCAAAGTTGACAAGTAGTAACTGCGAATGATCTACCGCCTTTAGTCATACGATTTAATCTTGACAAATAAAATTAATGTTACTATATCTTGTAGCACGATTGTAGTCAGGAGATGATATCGTTATAAAATAGTTTTAATTTTTGTCACTTACTTGTCATATTAAGATGTTTTTTACGACGTTTCGGCCAAGTCTTAAGCCTTCATCAGTTACAGTTTTTCACGGATGCTTGATGGACTTTGGCAATGGTAAGGTCGTCGGAAATGAGCCAAATTATCATCAACGGCTTTTCCTTGAGAAAGCTAACAATGATGACACTTTTAACTCAGAACTCCCGCAGATATATTTTTCACAGTCACGCTCATACCGCTCGAGCAAAGTTATTTTGAATTTCAAATCACGCGTTATAACATCAAGCTTCCATTGAAATGATGAGGGCTCAAGAGTTAGCCGAAACGTCTTAAAAAACATCTATGTATTACAAGTCAGTGAACGAAATTTGTCAATTTGGTTCCGCAAGAATAAGCTGATCACAAATTCCAAAAAAGGAAATACAGAGTCGATGATTTTCTGAACTGCGAAAAGGTTAAACCGTCTACAGAGGAGACAGCTAAACCTGATGGTCAATAGGCTAGCTACAAATAGCACAACAAGTTACCAATATTTGGGTGAGCACTAAGACCCTACATTAAATTTTAAAACGCACTTCAACAAAACTTACAAGAAGTCAGCCGGAAGGGTAAAATTATTGCAGAAAATTCGTTCTTCCATTACCTGTGCTGCTGCTGAAAGTACTTTAGAGGGCGATGATCAGGCCTGTTTTTACTTACTGTAATTCAACCACACGAAGCTACTCAATTGCACGTGCACGCAAGCGACAAAATTTGCAACATCGAACGAGGAGGCCTGAACAGCATAACCTCAGGACTGCCAGGAAAATATGAACATTGGCATTGCAACAACTTAAAGCTATTTGAAAGGAAAAGTTCGTCTGTATGTCTTCCATTGCTAACTTGGTAGTGTATGTACGCTTTTTAAAGGTATTTTTCAAATGAAAAATCACGATTTAAACACAAGGAACAGACTTTCAAAAGTTGCACTTCCGAAAATAAAACAGGAGCTTTTCTTTTTCAGGTGATTCAATTTATAATAGCTTACCGTTAGCTTCGTATTGTCCGATAGCCCATAAAGTTTTATAACCTCTCTCTTCAAATCCCGGTAGTTATCAATCTTTTGACGCTCCTTTTCATACCCTCTGTGATCCCACGGTGAAGCAATATCCACAGTAATTGCGTTGTTACTCTCCTTCTCAACAATCATCATTATTATTATTATGTAACATTTAAGAACAGGGTTTTTCGCCAGGGAGAAACATCTAGTCAAGACTCGTCCCGAGACCTCCAACACTTTTCTTTTCCGAGACTTCCAACACTCTTCTGAGGATATGTGGCGATCCGAGAGGTGCTGACTTTTTGTTCGGTCCTTAATTCCTAGTTGCTCCAAGTGGCCTGCCAGCTTCGTTGACACTGAACCCAATGCACCTTCTACCACTGGCACCACTGTTGTCCTTGATATCCGAATCCTTTTAATCTCCCTAGCCAGGTCACAGTTTTAAGTTTCTTTCCGTGCAGTACGTTGCTATCTCCGAGAAGAGATCCACAATGCTTGTTTCCTTTTCCTTCTTTTCCGAGTTACAATGTCTGGCCTCCTGTGGTGGATTTCTCGGTTTGTTTGGATGGTAAAGTCCCACAACAATTTTACTTCCTCATTCTCTTCTACGCTTTTGGGGGAATGCTCATACCAATTGTCACTCCCTATGTATGACCCGCCCAACAACATCATGCCTCTTTTTATATTCTATCTGCTTGGGGCAACTACGCAAAATATTGCGCACAGGTTCATCGTGACTACCACACATTCTGCATTTGAATGATATATTTTGGTTCTCGATTCTAGCTTTTAGGGAGTTTGTTCTTGGTACCTGATCTTGCGCGGCAAAAAGAAGCCCTTCTGTCTTCTTCTTTAGTTCACCAGTTCTTATCCAATTCCAGGAAAGACCAGATAGGTCCTCTGTTGCTCTCTTGAACTGCCCATGCAGCTCTTTTCAGACCAATCCTCAGTTCTTTTCCTTTTTATCCTTTCTTTATACTCCGTTGGTATTTCAAGTTCATCGGCATTCTTCCCCTTTTATGCAGCTTTCAAGAAACGTACCCG
>BLAZ01000786.1:703971-706471 GCA_014633955.1 Acropora tenuis
TTATTTTGATTATCATTTGATAATTCCTTGACTTTTGTCATTTGTTTTTCAGCCAGGCCTTAAAAGCACTAAAATTAGTCTTGCATGTATTTAGATAAACCTTATTTGCCGAAAATCAAGTTGAAAAGTTGTTCAATTCACCATTTAAGGACGTTCGCGCCAAAATCTTCCTACGGTGAGATTTTCTTCATTTTTTCCCTAGAGTTAGTTCACAAAATACTTACTCCAAAAATGAAAAAAAAAAATGGGGGTCACCGACTTTGTTTCGGAGAAAATGGCAGTGGAAAAATGCCTTAATTTCGATAAATCGGTCATAATAACGAGATGTAGCCTCCTCTGCTAATCCATCGAAAATCCTAAAAATAAACCGTTAGAGTGGAGGTTTCCGTGCATAGGTCTTTAGGGGTAGGATTTTAAGATAATTTCATGCCGCTAGGGATGTCTTAAACAGTAGAGTTCATCCTCGACGAGCGTTTTCGTAAGCTCTATCAATTACAACCACTACCGGGATTCGATGGCACGAGGAAAGAAAATTTTAAAAAAAAATAACTTCTTTCGGTGAGATTTTTTTCGTTTTATCATATTCTGTAGATAGTAAGTAGAGTAAGTGATTCATGATTAAAAAAATAGGGGTCACCGATGATCCAAAGGAGTAAAATCGAAGTGATTTTTTCCCCGGCATTTTCGACGCCATGTTTATCTTCGGGGCCAGTCAATCGTAACTAATACGTGAAGTGATGCGTGACATATTACAGTCGCGTTACCTGCGCAGCAACGTTGCGCACAAACAATTAGCGCGAACGTCCTTAATGTATCAACTAAGGGTCGCTGAGAGAAAGAGATAAGTTAGGGGCATCAGCAAATAGGACCCCCTCCAGTTCCAGTTCCGAAGCATTGTTCAAATCATTAATACAAGGGGTTGAGAATTCAGTTTTGTAGCACCCCACATGTTACATGATAGAAAGATGTTTGGTTGTTGTGCTCAACAAATTGCGACATCTCGGAATAATAACTTTCCACTCAATCTAGAGCCAGTTCGCGAATTCCATGAATTATTGTTCTAGTTTTTCAAAACGAATGCCGTAATTTACCGTGTCAACAGCTTAGAGAGATCAAGAAATACTCTGATAGCAGACGAGCCGGATCGTATCATACATATCGACCAATGCAAGATTCGTAGAACATTTCTTCCTAAAATCATACTGATAATCAAATAAAACACCAAAGCTTTCAAGGTAAACTAAAATGGAGTTGTAAATACCAGAAAGAAACGAGCTAATTAGCGGATTTCTTCTTTGATCGCCAACTCTATGAACATTGACCGTGGAAAATCGCCAATGAAAAAGAACCTATGAGGCTATACGCGTTTCGCCTGGTTTGGTCCAATATTAGAAAAGAATTGGCAAAATCGACTGGCAATCTCTGCAGGATCGGAAACCCCCTTGGAATCCACTCGGAAAGCAGAATTTGGCCTAGATTTTGATTTCTTCCGAGTTACAACCTCTTTCAACAATCGACAGGTCGTCCCCATGTTGGATTTAGTTTCAATGAACTTCCTGTCATAGTAGAGACATTTAGCAATTCTCAGGGAGTGATGGATTTGATCTTGAGCCTTTTGCATTTGGTCTCCTTTAAAGACGAGCGATAAGAAAGATACTGCTTGTATAGTCTATTTTTCTTTACGAATTGATTTTACTAAACCTTTGAAAATCCAGGGCTTACTGAGACGATGCCGTCTAAAATTCATTCTCCTAAGCGGAAAACACAGTTAAAAAGCATTGGTGTATCTTTCAAGAAAGCTAGTATATCTAGTGTTAGGATCATTATACCCATGTTGACGATGCCAGTCGATTCGATCTAATTTTTCTAAGAAAGTATAAGATGTTACGTTCACTTTTATCATGCGCAAATATACTCTCTTTAGATTGTTGAACACAAGTGTTAGAGGATATAGAAAAGATTGCGAAATGGTCCGAAATATCTCTAACCAATAGACCACATATCAAGTAACTATGCTCTTCGTTGTTATTAAAAATATTACCGATGAGAGCTGCTGTGTGTGTGAAGAAATCCTAGAAGGAAGCTTAATTGAGAGAAAAAACAAGCAAGACCATGCATCCCCAGTTCGCTAGTGACAGTATGGTTTTGGCTGTTCAACAAATTCAGGTTGACGTTACCTGTTAGATAACCGGTTTTGTTGTCCCTCCATACTTTCGCTAGCACCTCATTCATCTTACTCACAAACTTGCGGCTGCTTAGGCAGCGCTAAAAAACTGCGACAATAATATACATTCATTCCAAAAACAAAAGGGCTTTCAATTTTTACGTCTACTGAAACAGTTATATTTTAAAATCTCGCATACTCTACGTCAATTTGACAAGTTTGCTCAAGCTTGTTAAAATCACAAACTTATTGAAAGAAAATATTTATAATCGTGTTCAGCAGATTGGCAGCAAAGCCGTTAAAACTATTCAAGATTTCGAGTTTCCTTCTAAGAGA
>BLAZ01000786.1:721471-723971 GCA_014633955.1 Acropora tenuis
CCCTGAAACCCTTCAAAACTTAAAGAGGATACATGGAACTGATTAATTACTTACATTTTGGCATTGAAAAGACATCTGCACTAACAGAACACACTAGGCCAAAGTTAGACAGTGCCCCTCGGATCAGACCACATGGAAAGGCTAGAAACTGAAAAAAAGAGACAAAATCAAATTCATTTCAAAAACAGTGTGGTTGCTATGCCAATATTGACTAGGGCCAAGTTGTTCAAAGCAGAGTTAACACCTTAACCCCCCGGCCAGATAAAATGTCATGGCAACCTATAGATTTTGATCTCTGTGACCTAACATGAGATTAGAGGTACCCTGCCTCAAATAGAAGGGGTTAAGCAGGAAACAACAGGGACACTATTAGTATTCCCCTAAAGCCAACTCATTCTTTCATTATCACTCTCCTTTACAAACTAGCAATATAGCTAAGAAGCAGTAATTTTTCACTTTCTTTTTTAGAAACAGGAACCTTAAAATCCTATCTCATAACACAAGGTGTATTAATAGTGTGCACATTTCCTCAAGTCTAACCTTCAATATGACCCTAGCCAGAGCGCTAATAATTTTTGCACAGCATTTGAGCCTTTTAAGCTGTAAATAATAAATTAACATTCAATTTGGCAATGAGATAGTTCTACCTTAGGAGCATCTTCAGTGTACTGCTTTCCATCTGACATCTGCATTAATAACTGAAAATTGTTGTCTTGGAGAACATAAGTTCCCTTGACACAGAATAATTTAGAATAAGAATATCATTATTTATCGAAACTGATTTGGCCTGTGTGTGCAGGAAGACAAATTCAGGTAATTTACAAGTATAATTTACAAGTATAATTACTATAATAAGTAATGTATTAGTGATTTAAGCTGAAGAAAGGATAGTTCTCCTAAAATTAATACAAATGAACAAAAGCAACCCAGGAGTAACCTTATATTAAAGAAAGATGACTTTAATTTGTCACTAACGTAGCTCATTAGCCAGTACCAGAACAGAGTTTGGAAAAGAAACATGGTGATGTCCCAAAATACAAGCTATTGCTGATTTTTAAGGAAGGTTGACATGGCAGCAAAGAATTATTAACTTTTCAAAGCATAATTATTGTTGTCTCTTCATCACTTCCTGTATCACTCAAAAGAAAAAAAACATTTCTCAAAGGAAACCAAAATGTTAATTCATGAAACAATCAGAGCCCTTTTTGCTTCCTAAGAAGCACACTTGTATTCAACAACAAAACCTGCATAAAAATATCATACAAAAGAGAGAATAATTCAAGAAAGAAATGGCAACATTGAAGTGACCCAAACAGGGATCTAAATTAGTTTCCTCTTGCACCCTAGAAATCAGAGACAAGCCTCCTTACTACTTCACTCCAAAGGATTAAAGGGAGAGAGAGTTGAAAATACTCCGTCTGACACTCACTCAGTGGACTACCCTACAGACTGACGGTCACCAGCTGAAAAGGAAAACTCTGTGCCCCACCCACCAAACTCCACCCCAGCCCCAGCACCTGTCACACTGAAGTGGAAAAACAGTGGAGAACCAACTGGGTAGATAATGAATAAAGCCATGGAAAACCAAAAAAAACAGGTTGGGGTAGGGACCCTAGAAAAGCAGAGCATTTACATGAAATGGCCTGTATGCTGAGCGAAGAAAAACTAGAAGCATGTGCAAAATGGCACACACATTGCTCCTACAAGACTACCACTAACCCAGTGATCACCAGAATGCCCTGGAGTCACACCTAAAAGACTAACACAACACCGCAACATGCCACAACACTACAAGCCTACTAACAGACCCCGCCACACACTCAAAAATGCCAAGGCTATGCCATGCACTGAGAATACTAGCTCCTAGTCGTTAACTACAGTAAGTCAAATTAAAATTAACCCAATTTAACTACATACTTATTCTCTCTCAGCTTAGATGCTGCAAGATTCACTTACAAAGAGAAACGAGGTGCACCAATCACCATGCACCATCCTCACTACCAATCACATTACTCTACAAACAACCAATCACAATACAGACCATAGCATCACTACAATTGTTTGGATTTTGAATTGTCACTTGCTCTGAAGATGACCTCTGGTCAAGAAGTTGAAATGTCAGTCACTACCAACAGTCCTTCTCAGTACTCCTTTAACCAGGATGATCAAATGCCATTAAGAACTTAGTAACCATGCTGTATCATTCCAAGACATTGACAGCAGGCTAAAGAGCTCACTCCATCATGGAAATACCATCATAGAAAAGTGTGTTTTCATCTCAGCTCTGCATGGATACCATTTTTAACAAGATGTATGGAAGCCACTGATTGGAGAAATCTTATTGCTGAACAAGGCCTTTGTTACTGTAATTCCATGTTACAAGGCAATAATAGAACAGTGAAACACATGCATTCTAAGTTCTCACAATTTATTCATGCGATGGAGAGATATGTCAAATTTACAGGTAGCAGGCGACATCGCAAGAAACTTTGTGGAGGAA
>BLAZ01000786.1:736471-738971 GCA_014633955.1 Acropora tenuis
TATAGCATTATAATTCCACATCCATTTGTCTAGGTGCTTGAACTTGACTCCACCTCCACATCGCAACACCCACTCAGCTGCGACTCTAGAAACATTTTTGAAATATTCCAACGGATGGAAGCACAAAAATGAAGGATTAAGAATTGTTGATGAAAAATAACTTGCTTACCATGTAATCGGATTTGGCTTCAACACAGGACAAAACAATATTTCTTACTACCAAAACAGGAGGCTACAGCTACAGGGTGGTTCACAAGGCTGGTTCAATGGCCACCATTAATTATTATAATTTAAGCCTCCCATTGTAGCAGACCAAGAGCTCTTGAGTTGAAGGCCTAAGGTCAGAGCATCTGACCAGTATATAAAGGTTGCAGGTTTGATTCCCACCTGGAACTGAATTGATTATCAGTACTGTTATTCTTTCACTTGTGGCAACCATCACAAATAATTTCACATCACTTTATAGTATATTTAAAACAACCTGCTCTAATGAACCAATTTCCCTCTTTGCAAGTTGATCATTTTTCTTTTCTTTTTTTTTTTGCTGTCCAATTCAACATTCTTCAAGTCCATCACTGGAGCTTGGGCAGCCTTAGAAAGTCATAGAATCAATCTACACATGTGTAAATATACCTTGAATCTGAATTAATGGATCTTTAAGCTATTGAGATTTAAAGTGGAATGCATAAAATACACTACTGTTTGACATAATTTTATCGCTAAAACAGCTCAATGATCACTTCACCTATCAGGGCCAAACTCTTCTATCCGTCCCTCATCTACCCTATCACAAAATTAATATAAATCACAAAATGATAATCATAAACACAAAATGTCTGCACGCTTTCCCATATTAAGTACAACTAGTCCAGGAATGACAATACTTTACATGACAATATGGAAATAATTCACCCAGGTAAATGGCAAATATATTCCGCTAATTCCAGAAATTACTTTAATAAAACAATAATATTTGCTCTGAAACTGACCTTTCAGAGGTATTGCTTAATTGAGATCATAATTATATCAAAGAATTTAGCACTCATATTTTCCATATGTACATAGGAAAACAGGCTATTTTTTCATTGCAGAACACCACAGTGATAAAACTGATAGACAAGTATACCTCCATACCACAAGTAGAGTTTTTAAGGTAAAATTGTCATTTTTCTCGACAACAATTAAATAGTTTGCTTGCTTGATTGTTTTTGCATTTGTTTGTCTGCTTGTTTTTGCATTTGTTTGAATGCTGAAACTACTGCATATAAATCCTCAAAGGAGGGACTCATAATATTATTACTATCTGTAGTTTTTTCTCACCTACCTATTAAAAACAAAGTTAAGCCACATGTAAAATGACCTTTTTCTCACACACTGTGCTCTGCCTTTCAGCCATACTTTTCTATTTAAAGCAGTCAATGACTGAAAAGTATTACAAAGAGGAGAAAAGAAGCCCAAGTTTGTGATGCATCATTATGACCTATGATGTATTGTTATGATTTGAGTATGTTACTAAGGAGGCTCAGCAATTTTTAGACTAGAGTACTGTAAATGTTTCCCCAGTCCCCTCTCCTCCCATTCCACCGATTCCGCACATATGGTTGAGTTTCAATGGGTCTCTACCAAACAGAAGGCTGCAGTCTGTTCCAGCCACCAATGACAGCTTACCCCTGTCCCTCAACAGATAAGTTTGTAACTGGTAGTAACTTATACAGTTGACAACTATACTGGCCAAGCGCATCTTACGTCCACATCCGCAATGAAGAATTAATTCAAGGGATAAGCGAGTGCTACATTTCACGCAGGTGTTTTGCCATAAAAACTACTAGTCGAATCCTGAAATCACACAATTATATTCCTTACACTCATCCCGTTGGTCTTCCAATTTGAACTCGTCCCGTCTGATCAATTGTTGGTTATTTATGACAGGCGTTAACATTTGATTGAAATGGGCAGTTAGGGGCCTGGGAGTTATCGGGTGCTGGCTGCTACCCATCGCGGTTTCATGTAAGGTAACAAACGCTAAAAATACAAAATGGCGACTGTAGCATCATTGCAACGTGATTTGGAATTAGCGAAGGAGGGGCTGAAATCTGTCGATGAAAACATCAAGAAACTCACTGGTAGAGATCCGTCGGAGTTCAGGTAATTGATCTCTTTTATCATTTGAGTTTCAAGAATGTTTGGAGAAAGCATAGGAAAAAGGTCGCTGTTGCCGCGGCAATCTTTCGGTTTATCTTGCTGCCTGAAAGTGTCAATTCGGAAAGCTGTTTTTATCGCTTTATGTAGTTTTCATGCTTGTCAAAATAAACCGTCCGCCGATGGAGGTTGGTGTAGAGAAATTTTTTCCTTAACTTATAAATAACAGGTGGTTTCATTTTGGATTATGCTGCCCCGAGGTTAGTGTGACACGAATGCATGCAAATCGTTTCACTAACAAGTCGTTTCGCCAACGACCAGGCCCAAGTTGCTCGAAGCATGGTTAGCCCTTACCATCCAA
>BLAZ01000786.1:848440-850940 GCA_014633955.1 Acropora tenuis
ATTACTGAAAAAATACATGGCGTCTGTGTGTACTGCGTATTGATCGCGGCAAAGTAAACAGTGCGTCAAAGCAAACAGTGCGTCAAAGCAGCGTTAACATTTCTAGCGAAAAAGCTAGAGACATTTGAAACGATGTTTTACTTACTTCGAAAAGAATTTCTGTTTTGAATCGACGAACGTAATAAGACATTTTCGAGATATGAACAAAGAAGAATTGGTCTCTGGTATACAAACGTTTTGGGACACAGTTACCGCAGAAAAATGCCGTGGGTATATGGGCCATTTGCAAAAAGGCATCCCTGCTGTTATCGAACGCCAAGGCAGAGCGTCTGGATATTAGGCACTAGACACCGCTAACGAAACAAATCATTATAATGACACTCGTTTTTTTTTGTGTTACTCTCAATTACTGTAAGTTGGCAAACCAGCGAGCATTAAATAAAATGAGTCTTGTCATGCTACTTTGGAGTTCTGATGTGCGTATGGAAATGGAAAATTCTCACACCCCACCGCTTACACTTTCATCTCCTCTCCTCTGAGTCTCGCAAACGAGAAGGGTGATGCGGCATTTTCACATGCACTGAGAAGTTCATGTTTGGACTAAATTACAATGGTCAGTAATATAAATGAACCATTTAAATTAGGTCTTGTTGAAGGTAATATTCGTTATTCATCTAGTCACATCGGATTTTCTCACCGACATGTCGACGACACGGCATGTCGGTATGCAAATCTTCATGCTTGTTGGTTTCACACGATTTTCATTTGAAGCATTAAACCATTCCACATGTCAATGAAAGTATGTATTTTCCTCGGTGCGTTTGCTTGATCTTTAAGCATTTTCGTTTATATTTAAAATTGTTTCCATTCTGTCCACTACTCATTCGCCGATTATATACTCATCAGTGATGTCTGTAGTCACGGTACTTGTTTGTCACACAAGTCCTACTGTCACTACGTTAGTTTGAGTATAAAATTTTAACACGAAAATTGTTTCTAATAAGTTTATACTGTAAATACAGTCTACATGACATGGCGAAAGGACATGAGAAAATCCAAACACAACCTTCTCATTTTTTGTAGGCTGAACCTTCATAAAAACACAACAGAAGGTGTTTTTGTGTGTAAAAACTTTCATTGAATGCATCAGTAACCCTCTTACTGTGTGACTATGTTTTCGTAAGTTAATAAGCACGCTCAACGCGTTTTCCTTAGTTTGCATTTTCGTCAAACGCAAACGCGTTAAAATAAAACGCAAACTAGTTTGTGACTAGTTTGCAACGCGTTTTTTGGTTCGCTTATCTTTGAGCGGTACTGTATTAGGAGCAATAACGTTTTGGGTCTAATTAGGCCTAAAACGAAATTTAATCTCAAATCCAACCTTTGTGGGTTAGTATTCAATGAATGGTGGGGTCACACATGGTGTTTTGGTGCTTTGTTTCGCTGTTTTGTTGTTTTGCTGTTGTGGTGTTTCGCTGTTTCGTGACTTAGTAATTCCCTGGAATAACTGCAGAATACCTGGCTTTATTTGAAGAATGGAGCATGTATGTGGTTTGCAACCAGTCACTAGCGACACAGATAACAGTAATGTAATGTACAATATTGCTGATGGATGAACAAAAGCAGCTAATGAGAGATCTTTTGTTTTCGTCCACCAACTGACATGGCGGCAATGACGTAACATGAAAACCACCTATAAGAATACACGCCATTCACATGCAAGTACGTGGCTGGGTATTCTGCAGTTCAGCTAACAAGGGTACAAAGGAGTTACCTCTTAGGAGATCCTTGTCCCTGCATCACAGCAGAGATGTCAACTCCTGGAGATCTAAAATCTGGAGATTTTTTCTTTCAATCAACCCAAAAAAAGTGGGCAGTAAAATTTCTAATCTGCCGGAATCGAAAGCTTGTGGCCTAACATCTCCTTCTGTATCCAGTAGAAAAATCTACTGCCATAGTGTTAAAATCCTGAATAAATGGGTTCAAATGCCATTCAAGAGTGAAATTTTCAGGTTTTCCTTTTCTTACTGCTAAAGTATCATTCATAACTGCAATGACCTCAAAACTTAACTTATTTTATTTCCACAGTTCATTATGTTTGTCTTTAATACATTGTTCCTTCATATATGTATGTTACAGTTAGACAGGACTACCCTTTCCTGTTAACACCCTTATAAAAGAAATTCCACCTAAGCTAACTTTCTTTGTTCTTTGTATGGCTTTAAAGCCACATTTTAGTCTTACAGTTGAGCGAACCAGATTTTGTAAATGTGTCTTTTGCCATTCAATCAATTTCTCGTGTTTTCTTTCATTGCTTTTCATCATCAACACTAGTCTGTCACTTGGAAAAGGCAAAATAGGTCCCTCCTGAGAAGTTGTTATCTGGGCCCATGAATGTTCACATTAAATTCCATGACATTTGAATTTAACTCCTTTTTAGAATTTTGTGATGTTGGATGCCAAACAGTTGGATGCTGGATGCTTGAAAATAAGTTGAGTC
>BLAZ01000786.1:858440-865940 GCA_014633955.1 Acropora tenuis
ACCGTTTGCTGTGTTGCACTTTATATTTCAGAGACTTAACTGACCTAGTAGCTCAGTCGGTGGAGCAGCGGTGATCTAACCTGAAGGTCATGGGTTCAATTCCCACCCTGGTCAGAGTTTTTCTCTGTCCTTGTGTGGGCCTATTTCCATTAGTAGGGCTAACGCTCACATGGTTCATATGGGGTGCAAAACTAGCACTTCACATTACACTCTAATCAGTTAAGTCTCTTAGAAAGGATTAGAGAATCAACAACCTTAACCCACATATGACACCAAGTCTGGGAATTGAACCTGGGCCACATAAGCAGGAGGCGAGTGCTCTCATCACTGTGCCAGCCCTCTTGGTTGGCAAGGCACCTCCCAGATAATAATCATTATTATTATCATCTGAAGGGTACTTTGCCAACCTTAGTGGTTGGTATGACAATGCTTAGTAAAAGGTGGGCTTGCCAGCCCTTGTCAGCTAATATGGTGTAAATGAGCTCAATTTAACAAAGCAATGCAATCTGTTTCGGTATTTAAACCTACGGTCCTGTTTATTGTTTCCTATGGGAAGCATTCATCTAGGCTATACTTTGTGGTCTAATGTGTTTTACCAAGCTCTGTTATTTTTCCCATTATACTCATAAACAGGAATGAAGGCAATAATAATTAGTTTTAGGAAGCTGCAATCATTTTTCTCTTCGAATTAATTTTATGGTCAGGAATGCTTTAAGGGGTGTTGTTTTGTTTCAGAATCAGTTGACGGTTAGCGTCGCAGACAGAGACGAACTACAAAAGAAATTGCGCAGATTCAAGGAGCAGGTACTACCAATAAAAGGAATGTTGTGTGCATACCAGCTTATTTGTTAGTAGTCCTGGGTACAAGCTTGTTGTTTCCAATCTTGAAATTCAAGGTTTTGTTTGGAAGGAGTATTCCTTGACAGTTTTTGAAGAGGGGGGCATGAAACCCCAGAACTGCCCAAAATCGCTCAAAACCGAAAGAAAGGGCAGGGGAAAAGGGTAGGCAAAACCATCATAACCAACCTAATGCATTGGTAATACATGAAGCAAACGAGCTTGAGTCTGCATTGGGAGGCCAATTAAAGAAATGGGAGTAACATCACAGAATGCCCCTCTCGTTGAATACTTTTTGTCACCAGATTCAAAAGTTTGAAGATACATTGAGGAAACAGGCATTTGGTTTGGTGCACAATAAAAAACAGCAGCGACAACTTAAAGAGGAGATCAGGTGGGGAAGTTTATTTTGACATTGGGAGGTGTGATATCATTATCAAAATTGGTTTTCGTTGTCTACTGCTGCATTGGGTTGGGGGTCAAGTTTCTTCTCCAATAAAAGCTGGATCCCTTCCTTGTACTGCATATCCCAGTGTAGTTGTGCTTTTAACATTCTTGTAAAATTTTTGTAGTATTTCCAAGCATAGACCTTGTGTAAACAGCTTTTTATTGGTATGAAAAAGGATTTGTTTTTTCAGAGCTAAATTACGGGGACATTACTAAACAACGAAACAGCGAAATGAAGCACCAAAACACCATGTATGACCCCACCATGCATTGAAAACTAACCTGTAAAGGTTGGATTTGAGATTAAACATCGTTTTAGGCCTAACAAGTTAGTGCTCCTAATCTTAGTCTTAATCTGAATCCTAATCTTAATCTCGATGAATTAGGATCAATAACGTTTTGGGCCTAACTAGGCAAAAATAAAAACACATTTTCTGAGAGCTTTTGTAAACTGTAACCATCAGCATATTAAAATAATTAGCTTGCTTATCTGCTCAAAATACAATAAGCCAGAGTGCCTGGCTGGGCAACCCAGTAATTTTGCTTATACTTGCCCGAAGCCAAAATTTAATGTTAGTCACCTCAGGTGACCGGGATCCATCAGAGCACAGCCTTGTAATCTGTCAAACAAAAGAAACCATTTCAGACTGGGTGGAGGTGGGAAAGCTTCTGCACTAATTGCAAGACACAAAAACTGAATCACATGACTGAACGTGAAAACTGTTATCCCGCCTGCTACCAGGCCCCTTTATTCAGTGTGGGAGAACTTGATTCCTTGCCTCTCTCACAAGCTCAATGGGCAATAACAATAAAATCTTGTAGCAGCTAGCCTTTTTTAATGCTTGATTTGTGCATTGTTGCAGGCAGTGCAGTCGGAATCCACAGGAGGCAATTGGAAATAGAGTTGAAATCCTTGGAGAAACTTTTCCCAAGGAGTATGTTCAGGTAAGTGATGCTTTTAAAATAATAGGTTTTTTTCTGTTCTGAAATGTATACCATTTGACAGAGTGGACTGGACATTTTCACATGGACATTAGTGACATTAATGCTTCACCCCCTCAGAGGGCTTCTCTGTTTGATGCTGTATGATTTTACTAGTGAATGCAGACTGCTTCAGGGGTGATAGCGTTGACAACATCTGTGTCCACTCACACACTTTGTCCTGTTTAGTGATTTGCCTACTTTAATATTGTCCTCTGTCTGATAGAGTTCTAAGGTGGTGATGTCATAAAAATTAATTTTTTACCATATGACTTGTACAGCCCCATGCATGCTTTTATCAGAAAACTGTTGGAAAAATCGGGATGAGGGACTGGTACGCAGTAGTGCAAGCAGGGCCGGAAAAAGCCATCTGTTCCGCTGTTAGGAACACATACTGCTCCATGCAAATTTAGAGGAATGTGTCCTTTTTAAACATCCAAGTTCTTTACAGCCAGAAAAGAAAATGCAAACAACACATTAGATACATTTTCTTTTCTTTCAATTAAGAACACTGTAAAGCTGAGAGAAATAGAGCGATAGACAAAACACTTATTTACAACGGTTAGCTTTCAGGTATTGTTTTCCTTCTTAATGCATGCCTTGCTTCCTCACCTTTTTTGTATAAAACTCATTAAAAAAAAAAACAGAGAAGGCCTGAAAATGTTTGCAATTCTGTGTTGACTGAGATTCTGGTATATTTCAACATTCACACACCATGTCTTCATTCAAGCTCACAGCAGATATCATTGGCGAGTTTTCCTGTTATCACTGTCTATTTTGTCAGACATATATAACTGAACTCTTGACGCCGTATAAATTTTTTATTGGATTGCAGCAGGTTACATTTATCTGCAACAAATGCACTTGTAAGACCGTTTAAGTCTTTTTGGCCAGATAACACTAAAAAAGTTTTGATTAGCGCGAACCTATAATTTTTGGCAAAATCTCCAACAGCGATTCAGTTCTAACAATCGTTTGTCTTGTTTGTCACACAGTTTTGTGGCCAGCTACAGTTCCTTATTTTGGAAATGAATTCATCATTTAACTGTGGGGACTGTAGGTTAAATGCCTGGTGTTGAAAAGAGTCACGTACAAGAATTTTTCCTGCCTAAATTGTAGTTTGCGGTCACATTCAGCACTTCACAAGTGTCCATTGATGATTTCAAAGTGTCCATTGTCCCTCTTATAGAGAGTTTGGTTATAGTAAAATGACTAAGAAGCGGCCCGGACCAGCACCAGGTGTCCGTCTTACAGAGGTGTCCATTAAGAGAGAGTTGACTGTACATGCAAAAATTTCAGTGCATTGATTGGTTGAGAGCATGTCAATTAATCCCCAAAAAGTGAAATAAGTGCAGATACATTAGTGCAATGTAGGTAACATTTTTGCATGTATATCATTGCCGGGTAATAAGTAATCGCATTCTTGCGCAATTTGGAATAAAAGACTACAAATTTCTTCGTCTTGGAAAAAAAATACTTGTGCTTATGTATTCCAAATTGTACTCAAAATCATGTGACTACCGTCTGTCCTATTGATACTAATTGACTAGCTAATATTGAGGTCGTGCTATTGCGGCCAAACCTGTAAAATTAATAAAGATTACCCTGAATGTACTTTTAAAAGACAGTGTTCATAATCACTTTGTACTTGAGTTATAAATTAATTTCGGTTAAATTATTATGGACTTGGGAAGTAACTTTTCACTGCCAGTTGGCTTCTTTTCAAGTTTACAAGTTACTGTACATGAACTTGAACAGACAAGTGGTAATAAAATACATGTAATGTCTGTCAAAAGTTTCTATTAAACCCAGCTTGCTTTGTTTCGCTGTTTGTCTTGTAATGCCCAACTTTATGTTCTTTTGGGTTGCCAAATAGACTATCTAGTAGTACATGGGTTACCCTAAGACAATAAAGGTATAAGAAAACAGATAAGGGTTAAAGCTGGTGTCCTCACTTAGGGTTTCTGAAAAGCACTAATTGAAAACACTAATGTACATAATGTTAACGGTTTACCATGTGCTAACACCTGGCCATTTTTGTTACCTGGAAGAGATGCTTGCAGCAGGTGGTTGGTGTATAAAGGCACCTGCAATGTTGGAGAAGCAAAAATGTTTCTGAATTATTTTGTTCAGAAGCATTTTGCTTCCTCCACAAATGTTTCCTTGTTTGCGTACCGAGAAACAATGTTTTCTCGTTTGCCGGCGCTTTAAGGAATGCAGAACTGGGGATTTCACTCTTTTACCAAATGGATATAATGTGGCTCAAATTTTGTACTTGGTTTAAATTTTTCAAAGTTTTGATGGATTCTTTGTTTCAGATTATAATGATGCATATCAGATAAAAGAAAATCAAAATCAAACTGGCTTAAAAAAATTTGAAGCAATAAATTATAAAATTGAGCTGTAACAGATACATCAGTGATAACGAATCAAAATGATTATCCTGATAAATGTTTTCCTTTCCAGTTGAGGTGGTGAAGCCTCACTTGAATAATCTGAAGAACTTCAGATTGTAAATGCCTGCATGAAATACTTTGATAAAGGTACAAATACATTGAAATATGAAAAGAGGTAGGGGTTTCCACAGTGACAACCTCGATATAAAAAACTGCATCAGATACCTTTTTCTTTTAACAGTCTGAGGATTCCATCCCACTGCGATTCATCAGAAAAAAAAAAATCAAGATACAGTAATTCATGACATACATATTAGTGGGATTTATGTTGTCTCTCATTATATTACAATGACTTCCCAATGTCAGAAATGATTGTCACCCAAATCTTATTTACATACTTGAAGTTAGTGTTTTTTGCGTCATGCATGCCAGAGTAAATTAAAGGACACCCAATTTCTGTAGCCTTGCTGAGCACACAATTAGACAAACTTGGACAGACATTGACTGGTCCAGAAGATTGAAGAAGCCCCATGCCTCCATGGTACCGGAAAGTAAACATCACTTAACACTGGTGAATGGAGGCCAAAGCACTCGCTCCCAATGTAATTCTGTTATGGAACAAGGACAAACTTGTATGGTTATTCATGTTGCATGATACTTGACAAATATTTTTTCTACTTTTACATTCAGATTTTAAAAAGTAATCTTACAATAGGTAATAATTGTTTTTTGGTCCACTGTATAATCTATAATAATAATAATAATAATAATAATAATAATAATAATAATAATAACAATAACAATAACAACCATTATAACAATAACAATAATGATAATAATAATAATAATGAATAGTAATAATGACAAAAAATTATTTGTTGTTTTCAAAATTTAGGAGAAATTATTACTTTCATTAAAAGTGAGAGTACTTTGTTTACATTTTTTTATTTAGAAGAAGACATGTAAGTGCACAAAGTATTAATTTTCTGAACATCTGTACGTAAGGACTGAGTGGTCGCATTTAAAGTTGAAAACCGTCAAATTTGGACATGGTTGTTTTTAAACGCAACACCACAAATTCAAATAGTGTTTTTGATGTCTCCTTCTTGGGATGTCAAAAATGTTCACTAATCAGTTATTTAAACCAAATTTTAAGCAACAAGACAATAAAAAATAACACACTGCCTCCAAAACAAGTTGTCATATTTTCCTATAAAACCAAGTTGCTTAACCAGGCAAACACTAGAGTGTTTTCGAGTGACGTCACGGTGACCATGTTGGTGTACCTAATAAACAATGGAACGGCGGCCATGTTGGTGTCTCCAACTTATCCACCGGGAATTGACATCTGTTATCATGCAAATGCTTTCTTTTGTTTCGGGGGAAAAAACATGTTTACTGATCTATAATAATATTACTTTTAAGACAGTCTAACCCATGGAGTATAAGATTGCATTTTTGCTCTACATTTTGAGTATGCTAAAAGCAGGAACAATAATTATTTGTGACGTTTTTTGCTCTGAGAGAGACAAGGTGCTAACTTCGATGTGTCTTGATACTGTACCATTTACTCTCAAAGCAGTTCCAATGTTAATATTTTAAATCTTAAATCTTAGTTATGAAGTGTATATATTTTACTGCACATGTATCTGTATTCTTTTAAACGGTCCAGTTAAATGTACCAGGAGACTCTGGGGTTCCTGGAAGCCGGAACTGTGAATGATACTCCGGAGGAATATTAAGGGAGTTGATTTTTATTCCCGGGTTGTATTTCCGAGCCTTTTCATAACAACCTTTGATTCGCTCCTTTGTAGACTTCCTGATTAACAATAATTCTGAGTGAATGTAGCCAAGCAGACGATATTGATTGGCCAGATGGGATTTGAAATCTTCGTTTGTCAATTGTATTGCCTTGTCTACATACTCTTCGGCCTCCTTGAGATACCCTACAAGAGATTTCCTTTTTGATACTACGAGTGATTTTCCTTTTTTCTTAGCATCTTCTGTCTCAGACTCTTCTGATCTTGTACTTAACTTGTATAGGTTGAGTTTGCAGTTTGCAAAGTGGTATGCCACATATCCATGGTTTTGAGTGATTTCACCCATTGCCTCAAAAAGCTTGTGGGCATTTTGCACTGCTGTGATATCTCTCCGCATACACAGGTCAACTGCCTTTGTAACAACAGCGTGCAGATCATCATATCTTGCACCCTCTTCTACCAGTCTTTCTACAATCCCAACACCCTTTGAAATGTCTTCAATTGTTTCCTCTGTACACCATTTGCAGAGTTCCGTAATCAAGGGAATGCATCGCTGAAGTTTTTCTGAAATAAAGCACTGGTATGGTTTTATATTGGGGTGCTCCATGTCATTGTCATGCAGTGCAATCAGTTTAGAGAGCAACATTTCAGATCCAAAAAGAGAATGTTCAGCCATGTCTAGATGTTCATCTAGGAAGCTTTTAAGAGACTTAATTGCATCATGTTTGTCTCCCTTGGTGCTGAGGTAGTTGACATCACGTAAAATTGAGTAAGCGATGTATTTTGGGTGGCCAGGAAGGCGTACACGGAAGTATGATGAGTCAAAGTGGAAAGATGGTTGAGGATTCTTGTTCTTTTTCATGGTTCTGTAAATTGTTCGCACTCCAGTGAACCTCCCTTCAGCCAACTTCCTGTCTTTCAGAAATTCTGCAATCCTCCTGTTTCGAGATGGCACAGGGGGTACCTCTCCGCCCTCTGAAAAGTCGTCTGATTTCAAGCTTGGATCTGGGCCTGGGTAGCTGATGACATCAATATGACCTGGCTTTATGTGAATCTTGATTGGACTATTGTCGCACTCT
>BLAZ01000786.1:870940-873440 GCA_014633955.1 Acropora tenuis
AGATTGGAAAAGAGAGCTGTCCGAGCTAGTAGGACCATACAACCAGAAAATGGTGTTACAGCTACCAATTTGAAATGTCTGTCCGTCTCATTTCACAGATCATGTCAAAGAAACTTGACCTATCACGGAAATCTACAGGGTAAATCGCGCACCACGCGTTTACGAAATAAGAGATCACGCGTCACGCTGCTATGTCCAATCACGCATCTCGCGCCTAATTTGGGTCTCGTGGCGCATCACGCTAATAACTTTGGGGCTACCACGTGTTACGGAAACCCCCTTTGTCATCCTCTTTGCCCAAGTATTGGGAATGGAGATTATCAGCTTAGGCTATGATCCTGATTTAACACCAAGTTCGTATGACCAGCCAAGGAAGAAATTTATCGAAGTAGTTAGGAGAATGAACTTTTAAGTCAGGGGAATCAAAACGAGTAAGTTGTTAGAAATGGAAGCCGTGAAGCTTGACGTCTGGCCAAGAAAATTCAAACTCAGTGCACTTTTAATTATTTATCACAATGTGTGCAAATGACTAGAGGCTGTTTGTGTCTCAGTTTTTATTCTTTTTCTTGATTTTTTTAGCAGGTTTTATTTCATTGTGCCTTGAGTCAAGAACGATAAATAATACTCGTAACCAGACTGACCATTAGTTATGGGAGTCGATATCTACCACCTTAATTCCTTCTTCGACGATATGACGGAATCTTTAAAAAGCATGTGGGGAAATTCGCCACTACCCCTTAGCAGATATTTCAAATTATTAGATTTTCGACCTCGGATATAGATGGTATGCAACCAATCTCTAGAGACACTGATAACAATGATGTAATGTACAGTTGCTGGTGGACGTTTTGGTGGACAAACAAAAGGAACACATGATGACGTCACGTGAAACCACCTATTGCCTCGTTTCTAGCTTTTTGATTGGTTCACTCAATGTTGGTGTCACAAAATTCGTTTTTGTTTCGTTTTAGTTCTTTTTTTCCTTAGCTGTATAGTTCATTTCGTTAGTGTTACTTAGTGTTAATGTGTTGTCGTAATCAACCGTAATTAGTACCTTAAAAATAATCACAATTATTATTTGAATTTTGAAAATACTATTGTCACTGTAGGATTGCAAGTGTCGTGTTTAAACAACAAGTTTATAAGTAATTATTAGTAATTGTAGAATAAATTATTATGTAAAGATATAAATGTAAGGAAAGTGTTGTAAGGGTGTGTTGGTAAACAGTGGAGGGAAAGTTGACAAGAGGGAAGGCAAATTTTAAAAGAAGGTGGAGGGCAGAATCGTTCAAACAGTCAATGCTGAGAGTCTTTAGCAGACCCCAACCGTACATCAAGACAAAACCCTTTTGTCTACTTGTGGAGGAAAGAGCGAGGAGAAAATTATTGTACGACACTTAACTGTAAAGAAAAACGGAAAAGCTGAGCGCCAGAGTTGACAAAAAGGAAAACAGGAAAAGTGAAGTCCGTGAAAGATAGAAGGGGCCGTAGAGCAGAAACAGAAGCGGACCGAGAAGCAATTGGTTTGGAGTTGCATTGTTGACTGAGGTTTTCTTGGTTTGTGGTTAGTCGGTTTGTTGGTTAGTTGCTTTATTTGAGTGAAAGCGAAGAACTGAACTGTTTAATATTGTAAATATACAAAGTAAAGTAATTAGGTTATTTAGTGTTGTCATTTAAATATTATATAAAAAAATATATATATAAATTTAAGTAAGATTAGTTAATTTAGTGAACTGTGAAGATTATTAATTTTTTTTATTAGTTAATTTAGAGATACTTGTAGTTGTCCGGACCCACGTGACAGTCGGCTATTAGCAAGAACAGGAGTTCCTGTTTAGGATTTAATAAAACAATTATTCCCTTCCCTTTTTTTGGATATGAGACTGGTTATTTACATCAAAAGATTCCTTAGTTAAATCTCCAATTGTAAGCCTTTAAACCTTGATAACGAGCCAGTTATTAGCCATAAGAAACCGATAAATTCTTGGGTAGCAAAAGCACTAATGACCGCATACGCTCTTTTTCAAAGCATCAGTGATTGCTCAGAATTCATCTGGTATATCGGGTTCCAATTTTCAGAGATAGCTTATTATGCGCTTTCAGTATTCAGTACTTTATTATCAATATTGGCTGACTGATTACAAAACTATAGCAACGTGCTAATGAGGCAGAAAATGCAAACAAAGATTCCCCTGTAAAGTTGAGACAACGGTTGTATAAAAGCAGTTAACAGTAAATAATGTTTCAGAAATATACATTAATTAAAAAATACTCGTGGGATCAAACCATAGTTAGTATAGGGGATCAAACCTACGGAAAATCTTCTTTGAATCCGATTAATTATAAGTTTATTATTAGGGAAATTGACACGAATCATCTTTTATTGTAAAAAGTGATACAATAAGCCCGTTGATCCAAAAAAGAAGAAAAGCCACGCAAGGAAAGTGTTGAATCTGATTCTGCCTATTTTAAACCCACACTGCCTGTCTTTAGCATCAGA
>BLAZ01000787.1:41405-46405 GCA_014633955.1 Acropora tenuis
TGGAGAACAAAGAGGGTCGTCCCACCAAGAAAAGGCCTCCATATTACATGTTGGAAGTTGGAGACACCAAGGAAGAATATTATCTTTCTGTTTTAGACAGATTTATAGATGGATTCCTCTTCTTACCAACCCCTGAATTAGGTGATGAAGATGATCAATGCAGCAGTCATGGGGGTGATGATTTTGTCAAAAACTACTCCTTGTGTCTACTCAAGTATTTCTTCATCTTCCTGGATTTCCTTGTGTCTACTCAAGTATTTCTTCATCTTCCTGGATTTAAAGGATGCAGTGAAAGAAGGCAATGGTGCAAGACTGGTCACACTTCATAAAGAGCTTCTCCCACATTTCAAATCGTTAGGAGGATTCAATAGTTATGCCATTGAAATGCTCATAAGTATTGTTCAGAATGAAGTTTTTGTTTTGGAGGCAGAAGCCTATCAGTGCATTTGGGCTTCTACTGCCAATTGGAGAGGTGGTCCTGGCAAAAATGTTGAAATTGACATTCTCCAAGAGAACAGAAATCGAGACATCAAGAAAGAGATCAAACTAATGGGTGCAAACAAAACCAATAAAGCTATTTAGCGATCAAGCAGAGCTTCTGGAGGCATGAGACAAAGAGTCCAAAACTTTGACCATCAGTTGAACAGGGATGTCCATCCCTCTTCACATAGCCACAGATCCTCAGCCACTGATGCGGAAAAAGTAATTGCAGACCTTTCCCTTTTAAAACCTTTCAGCTTTGTGCCCAATCGCAAGCATGATTCATTTAAGGACATACTGGCTGATCCATTAGCAACCCTTGATGAACAGGAATTGAACCAGTGGCTGAGCCGTCATAACAAGAATCTGCTACTTGATGCCCCATTAGGAAATGATGAAGATGATGACCCATAAACTTGCCAGAGGTCTGATATAATGATGTTAACCATTTAAGAATCCTATTACTGTGCGAATCCAAAAACTGTGAACACTTTGATTTGATTTTGACAGTTCCCATTGTGCAGCAACCAAGTAGAAGTGACATGACACAGTTTAGTTTCCTTGCGTGTGATTGGCTCTTTATTTCAAATGCAATAACATTCCAAAAATATTTCTGGTGTTCACGGTTTTTGGATTCGCACAGTAAACGTGAAGATGTATTCTGCCAAACACCACTTTTAAAAGAAAATAATGGTAATTTCGCTTTTAATTTTTCTCATACAAGTATTTATTTTGAGATTCTTTTACACATAGCACTGAATTGACTTAAAATAAAATTTTCAATTTACAGTATAAATACTACCAGGCCTAGCAGCATTAAGCTGATTTGCCCTCCACCAAAACAGACCATCTCAAAGACATGTTTTGAAATGTTACTTCAAACCAAGTTTTGCAGAGATATGCATTTTATTTGTTTTTTGCGAGCATGTTTGCACACCCCTCTTCTATTTAATTTTTTTTTGTATAAGACAGTGAACTAACTTGGAAATTGGAATTGAATATTACATAAGACATTTTTTTCAATTCTTATCTTTGAGACAGTCTGGACAGTGACAAAGAGCTTTGCAGTAAGAACAACAAAGGTTACCTACATGTACACTCATGAAATCCACATCCCTCGCATCCAGACACTTAAGTAAAAATTTCCTAAGGCAGGCATTATCAAGCCGGCAGAAAGTTCTGATGTCCTCACTCATCCCTTCACGATTCTTTGCAATGTTGCGATTGTTGTAGTAGAGGACAGCAGTTGACGGCCTTCCATCACGACCAGCTTGTTGAGTCTCTTGGAATTACTCTCTGATAGAACGGGGGGTCCCACATGAATGATGCCTGTTGGCTGAAGTAGCCGGAATGAATATAAAGAGGGGCTATTTTGGAAAATTGGGGGTTGTGTTGGTTCCTAACGGGGTTGAAATGGTACACTTGGAGGGCCAAAATAGCCCTTCTGGAGCCGTTTCATGCCTTCAGAAAGGAGGAAAACTGGCCCATATTTTGTGGCCGATTTAGCCCAATTTATACTCAAAACAAACGTTCTGTACATGACTAAATTGGCACGAACATGTCTGAAATGACATTCTTTATAAGAGCTGTTACAAGAACTAAATGGTTCTTGGCATCCCCTAAAAATGGCCCTCTTTGAACCATTTCAAACCTCTTCAAAAGGGAAACAATAGCCCCAATGGGTGACAATGATTTAGCCCATATAATACCCAAGTCTATTATTTGGGGTTGCCACTCACCAAAGTTCACTTTTTGCAATTAAGATATTATCTCCTTTTATGTCATTGTGTACAATCCCAGTTTAATGAAGAATTCCTGGCCTAACACAATAACATTGTTGTTGCTGTCCTTAACAACTGACAGTTGATCTTGCCTTTTGCTACATTTGATTTTCTTTGAGGCACTGATTCCTTCAAAGTTTGATATTCCCGTTTTAAAATTCCAAAAGCTCTATTCACTGAATCCAAAAAGCTTTGGCTGGTTCTACATTTAGCCTCAAGATCACTGATATCTGTCATTTCCATTATTTTATTTGTTCTATTGATAATCCTTGCTTTCTTTTTGATAGCTTTTTGCCTTTTCCTCCTCTCATTTCTCCTAGTACCTTCCAGAACAAAAACACAGAAAACTTAGGTAGGGGTCGCGTTTAAAGACATGTTTTCATATGTTGCTCCCAAAAAATGATTGCGGCCAATTTCCGACATAACATAATCCAATTATAATGGCCAGGCTTGCGGTCGCGCACATAGGACATATATTATCTCTTACTAGGTATCAGTTTACTGGCACGTACTGGCGGGAAACTCGCTTCACGTTAAACGCTTTGTTTACATCATTTTCAGTGTACTTCTCCTGCTCGCCACTTTTATGCAGGTCTATTTTAATCTCTTGAATTTGCAGCAGATGATTATTATCAATGCTTTTCATGGTCTCCGCCCGCAGAAGGTTGATTGCCATGCATCTTCATAGGAGAATCCTTAGAAGGAGAAGACGAAGGCATCGACCAAGGTTTTGGTGCCTGCCCCTACCTTTGAATTCATGGTTCGAAATCCACTATAATGATCCCTTGATTCCCGACGATTATTCTGAAGAGCAACTTCGGGTTAGAAAAGAGACTTTTGAAGTGATTTTGAACATGAATCCTCATTTAACAAGGGAAGATACGGCAATGCACGACTTTATACCACCAGAGAATTGAAGTGCTTGCTATTGGACTTTAAGGACTCAGCGATGGAAACTCTTACGTATTAATTGGCCCTACATTTAACATTGGCAAAAGCACTGTAATTGAAGCCATCCAAGACGTCGTAAATGCGCTTTTTGATGATAGTGATCAGTTTATCAAATTTCCTACAACACCGGTAGAAACAGTGGGATCTATAGAAACTTTTTTTGTGAATACACGTTCAGAGTTGGTTAACTTTGCCGGCACAATCGACGGGACACACATAAAAGTTATCTCACCCCGAGAAAATACGCTCGACTATTTTAGTCGTTATCAGCAACATGATTTCATTATCGAGGCAGTAGTGGATGGAAGGGGCAAGTTTATCGATGCAGTGTGTGATTTTCCGGGGAGTGCTCACGATACGAGACGAAATAACGAATTGTACTATGATGCAGAGAGCGGTAATATATTACAAGCTCCTGTTGTAACGATTGCAGAGAGAGACATTTGTCCGTACCTGGTTGGAGATAGTGCATACCTACAGGCTCCCTGACTAATAAAACCTTTTCCTAAAGGAACAAGGGATCCAGAAGAGCAAACCTTTAATAAAGAATTGAGCAGGGCAAGAGGGACTGTTGAAAGGGATTTTAAAAAGCAGATGGATGGTGCTACAGAAATGCTTCGACAGTTCCCTCGAGTTTGCTATTAAATGTGCTGTTGCATGTATATTGCTGCATAACATTTGTGTAGACCAAAATGATTCCTGGGATGACGACGGGGATGATTATGACCACGGCAATGATGATAGCAACGACGATGTAATGGACAACGGAGATGAATTACGGGATTTTCAAAAAGATCTTGTTTGTGAAAATATTTGACATTACTGACTTATGAAATGAGAGTCTCATGAACTAAAATGCCGGTTTAATATTTTATTCTATTTCCTTAAATTTATGTGCTATTTTAAACAGCAACTGCAGTGCATGATCACGAGTTTTTGTCTGTAAAATAATGCTGTGTTTAATTCATATATATATAATACAATTCAAATAATTGTTGTATATAATTTGATAAAAAAATCAATTGTTTAAGTTTGCATATAACATTATCATATTTCACACTCTATTCATGACTCAATAGTTAAGAAAAGCTTAAAAATCTTATACAGTATGATAACAAGTGAATGTTCTAAATAAAATCCACTTTTGTTTTGAAAATGATTATCAGTATATCCACTTTGATTTGTATAACAGAACATACAATATACACTTAAAACAGTTCTATAGAGGTTCGGTTCAGAAATTTGGTTACATGAATAACACACTAAAACAGTTCAGTGTCTCTGTCCTTACTCTTTTTTTGATGTTTTTATGTCCATGTAGCGGTTAAATGACCCCAAGAGCTGGGTCATTAGCTGATTTTGTTGGGCCTGGGCAGTTTGCATCCCCTCGATGGCTCGACTAAAGGCATCATCCTTGCCTGAGAGCTTTTCATTACATCCCTGAAGCCTTGCTCCTCTGAGTCGCTTTCAGCCGCTCTTGTGAGCTTTCGTCAGTTTTTGCGCTCTTTGTGGCATGTGGTCTGGGCACTAGACTTCGAGTTTGTCGCTGGCTCCAGCGTGGTGATCCGGACTTGTCTTAGCTTATCACAGGTTGTTACATCCCTGCAGCCTAGCACCGCGTCTATGGTACCGTAGTGGGGGCTCTTTTGGATATTTTCCCCACTTTGTTTGCGGTTCCAGTCTGTTTTTTCTTTTTATAGATTCTTGAGGTGCTTCATCTTGTGCTGGCACTGATCTACAGTTTTTGTGATGCGTTGTTTATCATTTAAAGCTCTAACAATTTCATCC
>BLAZ01000795.1:40462-43989 GCA_014633955.1 Acropora tenuis
AAGTAAAAATAATTACTAAAAACCGTCCTTATTATGCGAGAATTTATTCAACGATACAAATATGCACTGAGTAGACCTCTCTTCAAACGTCAGGGTTAAACATTGTGGTAAGTTTCAAGTGATCATGAGTGGTGAATTTTCTCAACAGTTTAGATCAATAGACTGCTGATTGCGGGTGGTATATTGACTCCTCTTCACTTAACAGCCGTGCAGCAATATAACTATAAGTAAACATGTGCATAGTTTTTTTCGTTTCTTCTCTCTTTTAGATATATGACGAGGTTCATGAAGCGTTTGCCTCAAACAACCAATCGTACAACGTCCTGCCATCCGGAACATTGCACACATTTTTTGCTAATTAGATATCACGCGTTGTCATGAATAAAAATGATACCCGTGAAGTGTCCTTATTCCTGATCTTTGCCGTTGTCCCTGATACTGAATAGCCGTTTTTTCTTCCCTTTGAATTGAGCCAATGGTTTGAATGTAGATTTGATGTCGAAACGAGGCTGTCAAACATTAATTTTCGATCCAAACAGACCATTTTGCAAAGGCCACAGCCTTTGCATAGTGGCCAATTTTGGCCATTTTCGAAAAACTGTCATTTTTCAAATATTAGCTATTTTTGGGAGCTTTTTTTTTTGCACAGAACAACTCTAGTGTGATAGTAGAGTGGTTTTTCGTATGTTTTTGTGCATTTTCAATTTCGAAGACTATAGCCTTTGTATAGTGGCCAATTTTGGCCATTTTCGAAAAGCTGTCATTTTTTTAAATATTAGCTACTTTTTGCAGCCACTTTTTAACCAGAACAAGTCTAGTGTGACAGTAGAGTTGTTTTTGGCATGTTTTTTTGCATTTTTAATTTTTCGACCCTAATAATATACATGAAAAAAATTCTGATTTTTGATTGGTTAAGAGCAGTGCAGTTTTTTTCGAAAACAGTGCCGAAAAGAGTTAATTCAGTGCAAAAAGAAGAAACAAACCAAGCATTCTGATTGGTCAATGATCAAAGAAACTCCCAGATGGCCAATCAAATCTTTTGTTTTCGCACGCCCTGAATGGCGCAATTGACGGCGCAACTTTTCCCTGATTGTGTGATACACGTGCGTTTGTTCTGCTTAACCATCTCTAAATTTTTTCATGTATATTATTAATAAGTAATGACATGATTTTTCTTGTGCAATTTGGATTAAATAAGCACTTGTAAATTTTTCAAAGACCCCAAATTCCAAATTTTGTTAGTTTTGTTAGAAAAATTTACTCGTGCTTATTTATTCCAAATTGCACTCGAAATCATGTGATTACCTATACAAACTGACCAATTTGCAAAGGCCATTTTCCAAAAGCTGTCATTTTTCCAACACTAACTGTTTTTTTGCAGCCGTTTCTTTCACAGAACGGCTATAATGTGATTGTAGCGTCGTTTTTCGCATGTTTTTGTGGATTTTAATTTTCAACCCAAACTGACCATTTGTAAAGGCAAGAGCCTTTGCATAATGGCCAATTTTGGCCATTTTCGAAAAGCTGTCATTTTTTAAATATTAGCTATTTTTGGTAGCTGTTTTTTTTTTGCACAGAACAACTCCAGTGTGACAGTGGAGTGGTTTTTCGTATGTTTTTGTGCATTTTCAATTTCGACCCAAACTGACCATTTTGCAAAGGCTATAGCCTTTGCATAGTGGCCAATTTTGGCCATTTTCGAAAAGCTGTCATTTTTCCAATACTAACTGTTTTTTGGAGCAGTTTCTTGCACAGAACTGCTATAGTGTGTTTGTAGAGTCGTTTTTCGCATTTTTTTGTGGATTTTCATTTTCGACCCAAACTGACCATTTTGCAAAGGCAAGAGCCTTTGCATAATGGCTAACTTTAGCCTTTTTGGAAAAGCTATTATTTTTCGAATATTAGCTACTTTTTGGAGCCTTTTTTTTTGCACAGAACAAGTCTAGTGTGACAGTAGAGTCGTTTTTTGGAAGTTTTTGTGCATTTTAATTTTCTTCCCAAAATGACCATTTTGCAAAGACTATGGCATTTGTATAATGGCCAATTTTGGCCATTTTGGAAAAGCTGTCATATTTCGAATATTAGCTTTTTTTGAAGGCGTTTTTTGCACAGAACAACTCTAGTGTGACTGTGGAGTCGTTTTTCTCATGTTTTTGTTCATTTTAATTTTCGACCCAAACCTACCACTTTGCAGAGGCTATAGCCTTTGCATAGTGACCAATTTTGGCCATTTTCGAAAGGCTGTAATTTTTCCAATATTAGCTATTTTTTGGACCCATTTTTTACTTAGGACAACTGTTGTGAAATTGTAGAGTCGTTTTTCGCATGTCCCTGTGGATTTGAATTTTCGAACCAAACTGACCATTTCGCAAAGGCTATATAGTCTTTTTATAGTGGCCCATTCTAGCCATTTTCGAAAAGCTGTCATTTTTCCAATATTAGTTATTTTTGGAGCAATTTTTTGCACAGAACAACTCTAGTGTGATTGTAGAGTCGTTTCCAGCATGTTTTTGTCAATTTTATTTTTTGACCCAAACTCAGCATTTTGCAAAGGCTATAGCCTTTTCATAGTGGCCAATTTTAGCCAATTTCTGTCATTTTTCGGATATTAGCTATCTTTTACAGCCGTCTTTTGCACAGAACAAGTCTAGTGTGATCGTAGAGTCGTTCTTTGCATGTTTTTGTGCATTGTAATTTTTAACCCAGACTGACCATTTTGCAAAGGCTATAGCCTTTACAAAGTGGTTAATTTTGGCCGCTAGTGCGATTGTTAAGTTATTTTTTTGCATTTTTTTTTTGGATAAATTTTAATTTTTGTTTCAAACTGACCGTTTTGCAAAGGCTTTAGCCTTTATAAAGTGGCCAAATAGTGGCCATTTTCAAAAAGCTGTTATTTTTCGAATGTGGGACATTTTTTGGAGTCGTTTTTTGCACACAACAACTCTAATGTTTTTCGCATGTTTTTTCGAATTTTCATTTTTTACCCAAACTGACCATTTTGAAAAGACGATACCCTTTGGATAGCGTCCAAATCTTTTCCATTTGTGGCTAATATTAGAAAGATGACAGCTTTTTGAAAATGGCTAAAATTGGCCACAATGCAAAGTCTACAGCCTTTGGAAAATGGTCAGTTTTGGTCGAAAATTAAAATATACAAATCATGCGAAAAACGACTCTACAAGCACACTAGAGTTGTTCTGTGCAAAAGACGGATGAAAATGATTTGAAGCCAGCCACAACAATAGCTAACAAACTGGAAACAACCAAGACACAACTCAGCCCTCCAGATCGAGTCATTGTAAACGTATCAGATAGTCGGTAGAACAGTAGTAAAAACACCACAATTCGATCTCCCTATAGTTTCATCTTTTGGACCCGACATCGTCATCCTCCAGCTCGGTAGTAATGACTTAGTTACCTTTTCGCCATTGCAGTTGGCTCGATCATCGAGTACTTTGTCCGTTCGTTACATACGTCTTACGGGCTAAAATCGGTGTGCGTGTGCCAGACACTTCGTCGAGACACTG
>BLAZ01000795.1:60032-62532 GCA_014633955.1 Acropora tenuis
CATTTGATGAGCAAGTAAAAGACCGAAAATTGTGAACCATTGAAAGTTTTACTAAATGTCTCTCTACAAGGAACGTGCATATGATGAGTCAAAGCTATTTAAAACTAACAGCATCGAAAAGTAAGTCACAAGCTACAAAGTATACCGCGTGACTTATTGCTTTATAGGATTATGGCGCTTACATGTACCTTAATCATCTTTGTACATTCTAGAGCGACCTGCTGGCAAAAGTTCATACACTTCTCGCACATTTCGAGAACAACAGCAAACAACAGCTGCAAAAATATTAGTATTATGCCAGCCTTATGCCTGATGCTCTATGTTTAGTTATGCCGGCATAATCCGACGGCCCCTACCCACACGGAAGTAATTTTGGTCTTTGTTTGGAAATGAGTTTTTTCTCTCCTTGACAACGTGGCGTCATACTGAAGGACTCTAACCGCAGTTTCGGAGAACTAGCGTAACCGCGAGTTTAAGAGTGCGTTTCCGCGAAACCGCATTTGTGGAAACGTAGCATACACAAGTGTTTCCCGCAACGGTTTCTTGTGCTTCCGCATGTGAAAAGTTTCCGTTTAGAAACCGCTTTACAAGCAGAACCGGAAACTCTTTTTTTCACACTGTGTTTTCGTAGAAATTGTTCATCGTTTCCCTGTTTTCAATGAAGGGCGAAATGCCAAGTGTGACATCTGGAAAAGACTTCATGTACTGATTGATAAATTTCAACGTAGCTTTTAAGTCAATCAATTAATTTATGTTTTGACATTGCCATGTTTCCACTGATTATGAAACTCCTCCGCTCACTTTACCACACCACATTGGTTGAGGTCATACTCAGCCTTTTACTCAGAAAAACTCACTTAAAACCTCGAAATTGGCGTACAACGCCAGTGAATATTGCATTCACGAATATCGGTTCTTACCTTAGAGGCCGAATCCATCGCTTTTATTCGCTGTTGTCTTTGTGGTGCTCGAAAAGGCGAAAAACTAGCAAGTCTTGCCCTACGACAAATGGTTACAGGTCGGTGCAAAACAAATGTTAAGTTAAACGCATTTAACTGGACTGTGGTTAAGAATTAAGGTAAACAAAGTTTATGGTATTAAGGCGTTAACTCAAATTAAAGGCAGATAGCCTATTGTCTCACTTTGTGAATCAAAACAAATATTTGATTTCAAAAGTAAATATTCCCAAAAATTCTTCTCACTCCTCATGAATCAACACGACTTTCTGTTCGCGTGTTACGCATAATTCTTGTTATTGTCCCTTAGGCTTCTTCTTTTAATAATCGCTATCCGGAAAGCTCGCACGTCGAAATTCGTTATTTTCATCGGAAGAAAAGGTATCATCAGTTGATGACTCGAGCTCCCCTCTTGGAATTGATGAAAGAAAGCAGTCGGAGACGAGGTATACAGCGGCCTAGACGCACGGCAGGGGTGTATCCAAGATCCCAAGGTTGGTTTAAATCCGGCCTTGTTCAACTTATGGAAGCTAGTTGGCCCAGATCTCCGAAGGCAGAACACTGGCGTCCTTTGACTAAACCTGCTGCGATTGCGTTATGGAGGCTACAATTTGATTAATAATATCGTTTGTTACGCAAAAAACCGTTTCCAACTATTAAAACAGAAACAGAAGCCCCAAATGCATAAATTTTCAAATGTTTCGGATGAAAAATTGCTCAATCGATGCATTATAGTACGTCTTGCATTGCGCAAGCCGGCGACGCCCACGTTTGCTTCAGATGTATTTCCGGTCTTCTTTTTTTGCCACTGCCTCAGCTGGTGATATATCTTTCATATACGGTGACACTACAGCTATCATAAAAGATCGCCTGCTCACTAACATAAATGTAAAAGTAAGAATTGAAATCCAACAAATCAAAACAGTTGAGGGCCAACTATTTTCATCAAGATAGTTAGCTATTGGTTCAAAAACTTAGTCGAAATGCCACCGTGAGAGATTTGTAAGGCTGACGTTTCAAGGGTTAGTGCTGCGATTGCGTTATGGAGGCTAGTTTAGATAAACTCTTGATAAATCATGCTTTTTCAGGTCGATTTACCATAGTAAACTTTATTTTCAATCTTCAAAGGCTTAAATTATGATACAAAATTTCAAATATCACCCTTTCAGCCTTTTGGTTCAGTTTAATAATGACTGGAAAATGTAAACGATCGCCCATATCTCTTTGTCAGCAGTGGTGACGTTCTGGTACATCCACATGACCTACCGGTTAAACTTGCCAGAAATTTCAAATATGACACGTATAATTTAAAAAACCAAGGTGCTCTGAGTTTTTATCTATAAGACGTTGAAGATTACGTTCACGTCACTTTCAGTTCTGTGACGTCTTTCGTTTCGAAATTGGTCGAAAAAAACTGTCTATCCCCATGAATCTTAGGACATCCACTGTAATAGTTTATTAGGTTGTACTTTGTGTGTTGTACGTTATTAGGTTGTACTTTGTGTTAGCCAACTAGAATTTGCTGTCACTGGCTACATGCGTGG
>BLAZ01000795.1:80032-82532 GCA_014633955.1 Acropora tenuis
AAAAAACAAGTGCTTCCTTGCATTGGACGTATGATGAGCTGTAAGACACTGTTCTCTGTAACAGAGAAACATTAGTCCGATGGTCAATGGATGAAGAAGTGATCGCCTCTAGACGTGCCTGCCCCATTTGCGGTGAAAACATGGGGCTCGTGGAATGTATGGACCGATCCGACAGTTACAAGTGGGAATGTAGAAAACGAGCGAATAACAAGCGCCATAAGAGTACAGTGAGCATTCGAAAGGAAGTTGGTTTGAACAGAGTAATCTTACCCTGGAGGAGATCATCAAATTCACTTACTGGTGGTCGCAAGGTGTGACGCAAGAGCAAATTAAGAAACAGTTGCGCATTAATCCCAACACAGCCGTGGACTGGGACATGTTTTGTCGGGAAACATGTGAAGTTACCATCCAGAGAAATAGTGAAAAGTTAGGGGGTGAAGGGAAAGGTTGGAAAGCGGAAATACCATCGAGGGCACAGCGTTGAAGGACAATGGGTTTTTGGCAGTATAGAAGAAGATTCGAGGAGATATTTCCTTGTGGCAATGGAAGATCGGAGCGAGGCTACACTTTTGCCTATTATACAAGACTGGATCGAACCGGGAACGTTAATTGTCTCCGACTGCTGGAAATCATACCACAACTTGGATAAATATGGATATTCACACCAAACAGTGAACCATTCAAAGGAGTTTGTTAATGAAGATGGATATAATACGAACAAAATGGAAGGACACTGGCGGCACATGAAAGTGAGTCTGCCTGTATTCGGTACTCGCAAGGACAAGTACTCTTCCTATCTTGCAGAGTTTATTTGGCGGCATGTGAACAAAGACAAAGACTTATTCGCGACATTCTTAAATGATGTAAAAACTCTATTATAACCCGAATGAAGTTGGCGTCAGATAAACAGGCATCCCTAACTTGCACTTTTGTATCACTTTATGCTCGATTAGCCGTTTTTCAATTGTGTAACCGAATTGTTTTTTCAGAAAGGGCAGAGATAGTTGCATTCATGTCGGCTTTGCGGTGGATGCGGAAGGCACCCGACGAACATTAGCAATGATTGTATTTGAAAGAATATTGTATGTTACGATAACAGATCATCATTTGGCAATTATAATAGCTAGGACTGTTTAGAGTTTAGACATTAAAGTCTCTGTTTATATTATAAATTTGTTACATTTATACTTCATGTGATTGTTCAAGTAACAAGAAATATGTCGAATATTTAACTCTGCTAACGCATACCTAGCAGCAAAATTTCCTTATAACCCTAAAGTTGTCATGCAAACAATTTTGCGGGTCTCGCTCTATCCGTGCTTGAGGATAATGTAAAGGCTTGTGCATGCATAATTTAGCTTGCAACAAAAAAAAGATGGCACATAACTGGGGTATTATATAAAGTATTGTATGCTTTTTTTGATACCGCTGAGAATTTTTCGAAACATCACAAGCGGTTTTGGAAACGCATATATGTGACCCTCCACAGGATTTTAGCCACTTTGGTGATGACACGCGCACGACACGTTCGCACGACACGCTGAGCGTGTTAAAAACGGTGTTATGCGTCTACTTCTCTAGCAAAACAAAAGATACCGTGTTACCGTGTTGGTTTGTATTCTTCTACATGCCTGACACGAAAAAGCTTTGTATTGTTAACACGGTAGCTTGACACGGAAGCTTGACACGGACAAGCTTTAGTCGGAGTTCTTGACACGGTGGCATGACACGGAAAAGCTTTCAGTTCTTGACATGGTTAACACAGTGAGAGAATGCCTCATTTTGTTGACGTAAAAATCATCTTACACTTGGCTTTTGATCTCTCAATTTCGCATTGCAGTTCCTCGAAAGTTCTTGCGATATTTCCGGTTTTCTTGTGATATTCTGTATAACTGAGTGAAATTACGGATCAAATATCGTTTATTAGGATCTTTATTATTTGTCGCTAAGGTTTTGGACTTTGTTTAATGTCACCATAATTATTTCTATCAGCATTTTGCAAAGTGCATCCAGTCACGCACGGAGGAAACCCGGAGGTTTCCTTTCATACCATTATCTGTCTCTGATTGGCTAATAAGAAAACAACATCCAATCATCCAATCAGAGACGAGCAAACGGCGCCACAGTTTGCAAGCATCGGCTACATATCCTTGGAGCTTCGAACGCTGGATTTTTCGATATTATTTGAGGTCTAGCACTTCGAGTTTTGGACGGAGTTCAAGCTGAAATAACTACGCTAAAACGTAGAATGGACAATAAAGGCCCCGAAAAAAGTTTTGATGTGTGTGTGTGTATTTAGAAATCTCAGTGAACACTCGATCGTTTAAAAATTGTTCTACGCTCAACTCTTATTTATTTCATTCAAACTCAGTTTGATTTCTACTCCAACTAACGACATGTTCCACGAAATTTCGCTTTCCCAAAGGAAATTTCGTGCGAAATTTTGCTTACCCAAACGACATTTTGAGCGAAATTTCGTTGTCTGTGGAACAAAATGCCA
>BLAZ01000795.1:116490-118990 GCA_014633955.1 Acropora tenuis
CAGAGACGCCATCTTCGTTTAATTGCTGCTGTGCTAACACAGAACACGTCATCAATTCACTTTTTACTACGTCATATAATGAAAGCCAAATATGTACCAATGTCAGCTTTAATGATGTAAAGTTGCGTCTTCTGAATACAACATAACGTAACTTAATTTTGAATACAAAATTAGCTGACTTCACTGAACTTCGGCTCAATCAACTCATGTACAGCCAGTAACAAAGACTCTGACGGTCAGACTGAAATGATAATACACACAAGGAGCTCAATGCTTACAATTTCTGCGCGACAAGAAACAATGTTGTGGGGACTCTGGATCTGGATTCAGTTTTCAAACAAGAAGGCGATCAGAGAGATTCCTTACGCAAAATTCACTGTGGGGACGTACAGAAAATAAAATATTTGCATACACAATGAAAGAGAATCAATGCAAACGTAATTACTATTTGATCAATAAATTCGTTCTCTGAAGCTCCGAAAGTGCCGAAACTTGGTATAAAAGGAAAAAAAAAATTTTTGAGGAGATGCAAAAACAACTCGTAACCTCACATGGTCATTTGGCAATTCTTGCCGAGTTGAATTGTAGTAATACAGCATGAATTAGCTTTCCCCTTCAAGAGCTATTCTCGCACAAATTCAGCGGATAGCAAATGGACCACATATTTGCCACCTAGCCTTGCTTGATCTAATCCACGTTTCATTTACTCCCGCCAGGCCTTGGTACTTCTTGTTCCCATAACAAACGTCGAAATGACTCAACGTCTGGTTTCAATAAATTCGCCCCGGTCGCTCGTAATAGCACTCACTCCGGGTGATCGCTCATACACCATTACGAACAATCGGGTGATGAAATAGAAACGGGAGGTTCAGGTCTTCAGGAGCAATCGTGATCACTCAAATTAGTCACTATATCGAGCGATCTGGATGATTATCTGCAAACCAGTCACTGCAAAGTACAAAATTTTGAAACGAAACTTGAACTTTTCAACCGATTCTTAAGCGTGGTAACTTTTGTAAACACATTAAAAATTCGATTACCTTTGATTAAGCGAAACCGTGACTAGCGCTACTCTGTGGAAGCAAAAAGTTAACAACCAGTGTTCCAATGTAGAAGTAGCAAAGTTTTATTAAAAATTAATTTTATCTTAACTGCGTCAATAACAATCGGAAGCTTGACCTACAAAATTTGTTTGTTAAATTTGCAGTACTGCGATCCTCCGAATCCAGCTTAAGCGCCATATGCATGTCCTTAATTAAGATTTGTATATCACGATTTATGACAGCTTTTTCTGTGTTGCTCTCTTTAATTTAATTTAGTAAATTATGTCCGACGTCTGAACCACGTATCAAAAATGTCAATTTCTCTTGAGAGAAAATGAAGTCCAGTTCAGAGTCAAACAAACTTGTGAGGACTCGACAAATAACGAAAAATTTCAACAAATCTGGGGAACCCAACACAGTTCCAGGATGTCATTTATAATTTCTGCGCCAATAAAATTAAGGAAAAAGTGACAGGTATGACAGGATATTCTCACACAGTGCCATCTGTCTGAAAGAACAATGAAAAAGAGAAAAATGTGCTTAAATTTAATTCTTGAATTATTCTCTTGTCGAAGGACGTCAGAGGATAATTTCTCCAATTTATGACCTTGATAATTCTTACATAACTTTCCATTCTCAAGAACTGCGCTACATCACTACATCAGTAAATTATTCCCCACTTCATTTGTTTTATTTCAAAGTTCTTTACAGTTAATTTGCCTTTCATGTTAAAACCCTGGTTAGTTGCAATCTCTCCCCTTGGATGTCACAAAAAAACTTTCCTTTAGCTGCTCTTTAGATCATGCATCCTATTTGTGTCATTTTCCTCCATTCGTTTTTCTCCTCTAGTGTTAAAAGAAGAAAAAAATTGCTCCCAGAAGAAAGAAAAAGCGAAAAAACTAATCGCTGTTGGTTTCAAAGTTTAGCATTCCACCCGAAACCCCTAAAGGCTTTTTTCAAGCGGCCAGGGAGTCTTTCAGGCAAAACTGATGGTATATATTCAACTCATATGAGCCTCAAATACACACAAAAGTTGTGGGGACTTGACGCCATACATTGAAAATTTACGTTTTCACGCAAAAAAGCAAACACGGGATTTCTTACATAAACTGCGCGGTTGTGAGGACATACGAGAAACTGTAATTTCTTAATCAAGGCGAAAAACTTTAATTAGCGAGCTCTCCAAAGAATAATAATGTTGACAACAAAGAATAACAATGCTGACAAAACTTGGTATAAAAGTTTCAAGGAACCAGGATAACTATAAACCTTACATGGTGGTCTCCACATTTGGTTGACGAGTATTGCTCCTTGCTCGGAGTATACTTTAAAGGTGACTCTCAGAAAAAAACGTTTTAAACGAAAACGGCGTACCAGCGTCACACCCGCCATATTTAGTACCCTCCTTCACGATTTGGTCCAGGCTCGAGTTGCTCGATTCTTCCAAGTCAGCTGTT
>BLAZ01000796.1:66587-69087 GCA_014633955.1 Acropora tenuis
TATATTTGATGGGCGGTGTTTGGTTTTAAAACAAAGAATGTCAAGAAAGCCAGATGCCTTTTCGTTAATGTAGCTCATGCGAACTTAGAGGAACATATCTTTTAGGTTTCTATTCGGTTTGTTTGCGTGAACAACAAGTCAGCTGATGTTTACATTGGTCTGAAATTCAAAAATTTAGAACTAGAACTCATTTTTGTCAGTAGCTTATCCTTTGTAATTAACTTTTTGTTTTGCATTGTTGATGTTGCCCTAGGATATGAAGTTGATAGTCATAGCTGTAAATAGCCGTGAATGAAATTATTTGCATCGTCATGGTTGCAATATCAAAAGATATTGCAAAATAAGTGTGATAGCTGTTTTTCTTTTATGTAAAATGACTTTCCAGTTTATTCTACGTAGTTTTCGTTTATCTTTGGATTCTTTTTTCTTCGTGTGAACTGAAGGGTGGTAATTATTGTCCTTGCTAATGGCATAAATTGTTTAAAATTTAAATTTTTGCTTTCACTCAAAGTGTTACAGTGTTTCAGCAAGTACAATTTTTCCTCTTTGGCAAAGCAATTTTGTTTGCGATTGATAGGAAGAGAAAGCTTGACACAACAGTTCTTCATTTATCACAAATAAAATAAAATAAATTTAATAGTTCAGAAGGTAGGGGAATATTGTATATCGTAATTGTTTGAAGCTCATTTGGACATCTGTGGCAGGATGTTACGGCAGAACATAGCACATACATGTCAAGAATTGTATGGTTATGTGACCAGTGCAGGAAAGCTGAATCTCTGACATTGTTAAGCATTTGCACTTGTAATATACAATAGTCATATAAAATCCTTCATGTACAATAATAGTATAATGTTAACTGGTCTGGTTTCCCATGTCATCCTAGTTGTTTTAACACTTCAGTAACTACTTTAAGGTTCATATCTTGGACGTCATGAACAACAACCTTAACTCACAGTAATGCTTTTTTTATGCTTGATGGCTTGTTAATCTTCATGTGAAAAAAGATATGATAAAGGCTCTTGATTCCAAGCACTAAAAAGAGAGGAGATCAAAAACTGAATGTCTGCAATGTAATTATTTTATTTTTTCTTATTATAAACAGAAAAGTATTTTTCTTCCTTATGCTCAACATTAATTTTTTATTGAACATTCCTTTCTTGATGTCTTTTCTACCTGTGCACTGAAGAATAGCAAATGTGGAATTTTGGTATTGCTTTTAGTTCTGTTGGTATACATCACACAAACAGGTTTGCATTTGCCGTAATGATTTTATGATTTACCCCACTAAACGATAATTATTGATATATAACTAAAGTTTGATTTACACTTTAAAGAAAGAGGAATAACCTTATGTTGTTTTTAATTGAAGTAAACTGCTATGTGCCTATACTGTGCCTGTGTATGGATGACTGCAATAACTCGTGACTAATGCATGTAGTTCAAAGGTCTTTATGTAAGTGAATGCTTGTCTTAACAAAGGCATTAAATTATGCAATGATAAATTATACTCAAGTAAGCTATGAAATATTTGATATATAACTTAATTCAAATAAATTATACTGATAATAAATCACACAGTGAGTAAATTATTGATTAATTTACGCTTAATTAGCAATTTGATCATTAAAAGGTACTGTCAAAAAAGCATGTGTTTATTGCTTTGAACAGAGGGAAAAACACCTTCCTTGTTCCTCATGCTGAAAGTTCAGGTTCAAAACATTAATTACTACCTCTTACTCTGCATAATTATGTAATTGCTGTTGCATTCAAATCATAGCTTCTCTTTTTGAATAGAGGGTTCAGAACATATCATTAGAGATAAACTTTCTATTATCCTTGATTCTTTTGCAGACCCACCGGCATTCAGAACAAGAGCTTCAGACCAAGTTGTTCTGGAAGGTGGCCCAGCAATCAATTTAACTTGTACTGCAGATGGTGAACCAGCACCAAACATCACCTGGACAAAAGTGTTTGCTAATGGCAGTGATAGCGATGTACTGTTTACTGATGAGCAGTTTATACTTCCCAACAACAGAACCAATGATGGAACCGCATATCGTTGTAAGGCAAGCAATGGCAAAGGAAATGATGTGAACCACACTGTCAATGTGGTGGTAAATTGTGAGTATTACGTACAAGTGACTCCTGTATGTTAGTCACTTCAGTCCATACTTCTTTGTACTTCCTATTCTAAGTGAATTTAAGGGCACTTATTTCAAGTTATGACCCACATTTTTTTGCATTTCAATAATATGACCTTAGTGACTATGTCATGTCAGGGCCATAAATTGAATAGGTAAAACAAAAACAAGAGGCCATAAATTCCTGTACGGCCTGAGAAAACACAATAATTGTGCATGTGGTAGAAAGGTACAATAGACAATAACTGTCATATTGTACATTTCTATTTACTTACTTTATTATTGCCTTGTTTACTCCTTAAAAAAACATAAAACATTTTTATACAGGATTTAATTAACCTGTAGTGAATTTTGTA
>BLAZ01000796.1:292580-295080 GCA_014633955.1 Acropora tenuis
CAAAGGGCTTTTATGGGAGATGAAGGCTCCGGGTAATAGGCTCCTGTATACTGCCATGATAATTTTGTTTCTTTCCTGGTTTCAGTACTGCCGCTTTTGTGAGCGAGGTTTTTGTATCTTCGTGGTATATCCAACGACTTTTCATGGAGTCCGCACTAGGCCTATATTTAGCACAGCAGTATCATTTATTGATATTGTTTACGGCTCAGGAATCATTTTGAGGATCATATTAAAGCGGTCAAGGGATCATTTGCGGGCCTATACAGAGCTGATAATTTGCAAACAATAACATAAAACGACAACTTATTTTAAACTTAAAACAGGAAAAACGAATCCTCGGGAACCAGACGCGTACCCGGCCCGGGGAAAGGCACACTATGTTTTTTCCTGGCTCAATAATCAACAAACCGAAAAAGGACTGGGGCTGGAGGGGAGGATTCCACTGTTTACGTTTGCTGCATTGGTGTTGTTGTTGATGGATGAAGATGTCTTTCCCTTTATACTGTGTGCTCTTTGGAATTCTCGTATCTTGTCCCGAAACAGGTGAATTTTGAGCTGTAATACTTAAGTTACTAAACTGCTATCTGGGGCTGGACTGGCTCTTCCAATGTCCATCATATAAGTAGGGACTCGCACTTTTTTGTATCATTCAAACAATTGCAAGAAAGATCTTACGGTTTATTGTATATTCATAGGAAAGAACCCAACTTTAGCTAGATAAACCTTAAACAAGTAGGTTGTCGAAGGGTTAACTTTTATTTCCATGAACAATAAGCTTTCTGTCGATTGTTGTACAATCGGCACTGCATGGTTGCGGTTTCGAAGGTTTCAAAAGATGGTATTTTTCTGGGAAGAAGCTTTGCATTGTTGTATGGTCGTTACACGAACAATTTTCAGATGAAATTGAATTGACTCGTTTAAAGCGGCCTTTTCAATGTCTACATACTCCGTGGACTTCAAAGTATCGACTAAGCGTAAACTTTAAAGGCTGTCTATATGTAATCAATGATGTACTGTAAACGTGTGAGAAGTCTAAAGCATCAAAGCATATTAAAGATGTCAGTTACACAGACAGTATGCCTCTCCTTTGTGGTGCATAATTTAGAGAGAGATTCCAGGGAAGCGGAGAAGAAAACATTGTTACTAAAGTCGAACAGCGTGCCTTGCATGAGTTTGTTCATGTATTATTATTCTTACGCGGTAAAAAACTTGGATGAAAATGAGAGAAATGTTTGTCCATTGGTTGGGTGAAAATTGAACTCGTAAAACAGAAATTTGTCAAATTTTTATCACAGGTTAATTAGAGTCAAACATTCATTACTTTGTTCAAATTTCTGAAATGTTCACTCACTACAGTACCTATCATATAATTCTGCTTTGAAGATTCATTTGATGGCTTTTTGAAGTCTCTAGGGACCAAATCTGCTGCAAAAAGAAGAAAATTTAGAGGTGGACCTTTCTGGCTCATCCTCGGTGTAAAAACTTGTCAAACTCATGGATGACATAAAACAAAGAAAACAAAAGAGCCAAGAGACCATTAAACAATAACCAAACCCCAGTTAATATACTCCTAAGGAAGTTGCTGTAATGCTCATGGTCCATCACTGATAAATGAAACGTTGTGGATTACTTAATAAAGAATTCTTCACTTTCCTTCTTTCTTCAGTTGTCATTCAAAAAAGGATTCAAATAGGTGTCTGCATAGACCTAATTGACTCGATGTTGTACCCAATTCATATCTCCCGGGGTTAAGATTCTTTTGTGAAATGTGTTTGTATTATAATATGGCATTCCCATTTAAATGATATAGAAATTCCTGAAAGGAAAGGTTTTATTCCCATAGGGTTTGAATTTCATACAACATTGAGTACTTAGCCAATTTGCTCTATTTAAACCTTATTGTAGAAAATGTCTAGTCAAAGAGGTTGATGAGCCAGGAACTGTTTGAGTCTATTCAAGTAATCTTTTACAAGAGATTCTGAACAATTATTAGAGTACTGTGGTTGCCAACCTACACAAACTGAAGTTGTGCACCGACTCTTCAAAAAACTTATTCCATGAATTTCAAGACTTTTGCTGTAATACCCAATTGAATGAAGTTTCTGTTATGATTATATACTTGGGCTGTATTTACTGTAAACAGACAACCCAACTTAAGTTTAATCTGTCAATGTTTCCTTCACCAGAAACTGCAACCACAGAATTTTCAGTGACACCTTCCAATCCCTCCTATGCAGTTGAAGGAGAGGACTACTCTCTTGAGTGGACCTATACTCTTGATGGCGGCGTTGGCTCTGTTCTGTTTGTCAATGCTACTAAAGGTGGATATGATCCCATTGGATCAAGACTTGGTCCTGGCAAGATAAACAGCACACAAAAGTATAAGGCACGGTTCAGGGCTCTAGCAATGAACACCAGAGCAGAGCTGATGATACTAGCAGTGCAATTATCAGATGAGGGAACCTATGGACTGAGTTTGGTTACAGGCAGTGGTTCTATT
>BLAZ01000797.1:43797-46297 GCA_014633955.1 Acropora tenuis
AACTAAATTTTGATAGCTCTTAAACATTGTTTCTAGCTGGTTGTGTCTTATTTTCGAGGTATTACTTGCCTATGATAAGCGACAATTTAGAAATGGAATGTTGAAGCCATAATAAGCAATGTGATATCCCGGGAAGGAGGGGCTCGGGAATCCCATTTTAAAAGGATGGGGGTGCTCCTCGTACCTTTTAGGGAATAAAAAAGCGGTCTTTGTACCTCTTAGGGTGTTCAGCGTCAAAAGGTCCACAGCGTGAACTTTAGCTGTACCTTTTAGGATATTCAGCCGAAAAATTATGATAAAAATATCGTTTGACAATTAATTAGTTACTAGGTAACCTAAGTGTAATGTGTGCTGCTGCTCTCACTATTGAGTATTGTGCAAATTCTACACACTGAACTCCTGTATTTCACGGTACAATGTGAGCAAAGTCTGGATCGTCGCTAACCCAGCGTTTTCGAAGTAAGAATGCAGGAATGAAGGGTTTCCTTTTTCATGGCAGTATTACCCTTTCAAACTTCCATTTGGTCATACAACGATGTTGTTTAGCAAAATATGGAAGAGAATTTAATTGGACCAAAGCTCGGGCCACAAGTCCTTCACGAATACTGTTTTCCATTAACGAATTATATCATGTTCAAAATATTGTATCATTCGTTGGTGTTGCGGCTTCTTTCATGGGCTTTAATGCTAGAAAGTGTAAGGGGTTTTCTGCAATTAACAGGGAATCACAGATTGAAATCGTCTTTAGTCGACAGTAAGAGCTTAAGCAACCACGTAAAGCGTGTTTAATTTTATGGTTAACCGAGGATGTGCGGCTTGAAGCACTGATGGCCCATAGTATTCAAAAGCTACTTCGAAATCTAGTGAACGAAATTGCCTTGAAGAAAACTCCTACTCGCAGTCATAGACTGTTTACTTTTACCTGACTGTTTACTTTTACCTATTGTATGAAACACATACCTATTGACGCCTCAAGGCAGTAGTTCTTTTCATATGAAATACAACAACACATTCCTATTCAGAATGTGAGTTTAGCTTCATTAGCGTGTTTTCTCTTGGACATCAAAACAAAATAAGTGAGGTACAAAAATGGTTAATATTTAATTGCTCATAAGAGGCGGCAAATATCATCTGTGAGGGCGGCGATGAAAAGAGAGAGTGCATACCTCGAAAACGCCTTTGCAGTTGCAAAGTTCAAAGAATATGGCAGCTTTGTGTATCATAATTTCTTTCTTGTTGTTCCGTCCGCTCGTGGAGGCAGGTGAATCTTACAACAATGATAATTCAGAAAACGGTTTCGCTCTTGTCGATCACGTTTATCAATCATTTTTTACTGATCGTTTGGTGTCTTGTTTCATGTCTTGTTCCACGCAACCAACTTGTCAAAGTTTAAACTACAATCTTGCTGACAAGACTTGCGAATTCAACAAATATACGAAGTATTTTCGGCCCAAGCATTTTGTGGAGAACCCAACTTATCTTTATGCGGACAACCTTGACTCAGGTGCGTTTCTGTTTCATTTTGGTTCTATTTTCTTTTCTTATTATGTCAGAAAATAATAATTATTTTTTGTATTTCGTTCTTTCTGCTCCTTTTTTTTTTCTTCTTCTTCTTTCTAACCAGCAGGATTCTGGTTAATTGTGAACTTTCTTCTCGAAAAAAAATAATAATAAAATAAGTATCTTCTTCTATAAGGTACCAAAAAAATTGCGTTATCTGTTTTTATCACTCAGTTTTGTCAGCTAGAGAATTTAGGCATTTCATTATGAGGACGTGATGTTATTTTCTTTTGTGTAATGTTTCATTCCTTCGCCTTGCATTGTACAGATTTTGTCGGCATCAATGGTTCCCTGTCGAAGTATTTCAGTAAAGTGGAAATGTTGTCTTTTATGACTGGGTACCAAAACAGTTGTTGAACTCGAGAACAAACATTAAATCTGAAATAAAGTAATTCCGCATGTACACTTTTACCATGCATTCTGTCGCATTGCTACCTTCATGATTTACCAGAAATGGCCGGATTTTCTTTTTAACCTTCTCAGTTTGGAATGCACTTACTGAATTGAGCTTCCTATATGGATTTGTTCTTCAATTTGAATGGATTTGTGTGCAAATGTTTCAGTTTATTATCGAAGTGAATTTCTATGAATTTGTTGACTATTTAAAGCAACTCTGTATGAGCTTGGTTGAAATGGTGTTTAACGACTAGAAGAGCATGCTCTTGTTTTCGCGGACTTTCCTCGCTAATGTGACACGGGCTAAGTGGCTTGGGAAGTCTGCCAAAAACATTTTACGGGAACTAAGGAATAATGATCTTTTTAGAACACTTGCGAGTAAGTAGAGTCTTGCAAAACTACAACCTCTTACATGAACCCCAACTGGTTGTAGCTTAAAAGGACGACGTGAGTTTTTAAAACTTCACCTCTACTGTTTGCAATTTGGTTTGTCACAGAACGTCTATGGCGCAGGCGGAATTCAAACCCAGTGTGTTTTGGAGCC
>BLAZ01000797.1:53152-63268 GCA_014633955.1 Acropora tenuis
AAAACCTGAACTACGATCCTGTCGAAAACACTTGGAATTGAATAACGTTGGTTTGTATGCGTTTAAAGGAGCGCCATAGAGCAGTATTTCTTTGCAAAAATGGAAAATTCAGCTATGTCGGAACGTGCTTGCCAAACCCAGGGTCTGGAAGGGTATTTTCGGGATTCGGGATTTGACTAAAATACGGTGCGGGAATCGGGAACACGATAAATATATTGACGGGATCCAGGATTTGACTGTTTCCCAGAAAGCGGGACTCGCCCAAAAATGGGCACGGGATACGAGATTTATGCTTGCGTGTCTGTCGTGAATGTCAGAAACCGTCACGACTCATCGCTTTTAGCGAGTGCTAAGTGGTGTCTGCTTTCAAACCAAACACCCTATGGAGTGCCTGGATAATAGGTCTTAATGGTTAACTGTCAGAAAGCATTTTGTTTTAATCTGATGCCAGAAAAGTGCACGTGGTGTCATTACATACGATTCTTTGACTCGATATATTGCTTAATTAAGCTCTTCAGTCTCTTCGGCAGCCTCACTTTTATTACTATCTGGAGGGGATTTTTTAAACAGCTTAAACAGCAGTTGGCCTAGATGTAGCAAATAGTGATGCCAGCTCTCTTCATAATGAGGTACAAAAAGCTATTTCTTTTTGCAGAAGCCTTTAAAAACACGCGAAAATTTAAAATATCAATCGAAAGGATCAACCTTCTTCTTACATTTATTACCTTTTGTAGAAACTATACTTTTTAAGGTATTTTTCTGAGAAAGAAAAGCGGGTTCGGGAAACTGATGAAAAACGTGCGGGATGCGGGATTTTCGCGAAAAAGGGGTCAGGACCCTCCCTTCCAGACCCTGCAAACCAATTGGGTGGAATGATTCCGAGATTACCACCAACTGGCGGTATTATCAAATCCTTTGTTTGGAACCTTGACAACTAAACTCTGCAACGCTGGAAACGTGATGATGACGGCCTTTTGCCCGACACCCATCTACACCTCATTAATGACAATAAACGCTGATTAGTGAGTGTATAAACGGAGTCACGTGAAAACGAGCAACAGTTAACTAACTGGGCCCCTGGTCACTGCTTGGACTGCAATCTGCCATATTGTAGAATTTTCTCAACAAATGTTATTTATTCTGTAGTTACTCCTTCTCTACTAATTTTGGAGGACTGGAAGGTATTACTTCAAGAAATATTGTCGGCTATCCATTTTTGTTTACGTATTTGAACGTATTTGCATATCTGATGTTTAAAAACAATTAATGGAAGACATTTTGCCAAGTGATAAAAATTTATTTTTCCTTTTTGTCAATAACGACGTGGGCTCTGTTGAACCCAAATGAGTAGTTTTGCCTTGAAGACTTAATTTACTGCTGGGAAAAATTACGTCAACCGCAACATTTTGTTGTAAACACGTTATGAATTATTCGCTAAAAACGAGGATCATGTTGTCAAAAACTATTCCACAGAGATAACCTTTCAGGTGTTCTGAGTAATTACCCTGACTATGAGTCTCATTTGTCAATTGATCTTGGATTTATCAATCTTTTATAGTCAGGGCAGTGCTGTTAAGTATGGTCTAAAAAATAAACAGCAGACAGCCATTGAAGGACAATCTAAACCTATGACCATTCTTTCTTTGATCTTGTTTCGTGCTGTCACTTGGGCTGGTGAACCATGCACAAAGGGAGTAGTCCCAGAAAGTGGTTTCGCTCCTCTAGACCGCGTTAATAAGTCATTTCACGTTCATCACTTGGTGTCTTGTTTCATGTCTTGCACCGCCGAACCAGCATGTCAAAATCTGAACTACAATCTTGTCGACGACACTTACGAATTGAATAACGGAACTAAGTATTTTCGGCCAAAGTATTTTGTGAAGAGACCATCATTCATACACGCCGAAAACCCCGACTTCGGTAAGTTACAATATAAATGTAATGGGAATTTGAAGCCATAATAAACGAGCATCAACAAAAAGTTGCTTATGAAATAAATGTTCGTGATTTCACTTCTGAACCACTGTTCAAATTCTCCTTTACTTGTTTATTTTTTACATTACGGGCAATGTTTGGATTGTGATTAACGCGGTTTCGAAGTAAAAGTGAATGAAGGTTTTCCAACTTTTTCATGTTTTTTTATGCCTATATTACTTGCATTTGGATGTATGGCGATGTTGTTTGGAAAAATACGGAGGAGAAAATGAACGGACTAAAATGCATGCCCCACGTTCTGTATGAATATTGTTCTCCTCCTTTTACGAATTTTCATTGTCGTGGTGTTGCCACCTCTGTCATGTTTCCTAAACTTAATAGAGAATCACAGGTTGAAATCGTTTTCAGTAGACAGAAAAAGCTTCGGGAAGTCAGGTAAAGCGTGTGGGATTTTGTGGTTAACCGATGGTGAGGTCTAAAGTATTGATTGCTCATAGTATCTAAAAGCTGACTTAGAAATCTGGCGAACAAAATTACCCTGAAAAAAGCAGCCACAGACTGACTGTTTGTGTTTACCTATTGTATGAAACACATACCTGTTGAACCCTCAAGGCAGTAGTTATTTTCACGTGAAACACAGCAACAATTCTTTCGTATTCAAAATGTCGATTGAGCTTCATAACAAAGTAAGGTGCAATAATTAACTTCCATTAGTGTTAATATTTAATTGCATATCGGACGGCATGTATCATTTGCGAAGAAAAGAGAGAGTGAGTTCCTCTAAAAGGCAACTGAAAGGCTCAGAAAATTTGGCAGCTCTTTGCACCATTTTGTCTTTGTTACTATTTCGTCCTTTCGAACATTTTCCAAACCGAACGATTCGGAATAATAAAGAAATGCTTCCAGAAACACGAAGTTATATTTTCGGGTGACAGTGCTTTCACTTAGCAGCCAGGTGGACAGTCAGTCATAGTTTTGATGCTACTCTGGCTTAAAATAAATGCAACTTAGAAAGCTGCGATTCAAGGTTTTGAATCCTAATTTTTTTAGCTCCATTCATTTTAAGCCAGGGTAGCATCAAAATATGTCTGAGGGGCCTACTTATTCTTCTTTGATACTCCTGTCCCCACTCCCCTTAATTTAAACAATGCCATAAAAGTTAATTTTTATCGATTTCTATAACGAACGATCAATTTATCTTGTATTTGGTTCTCCACCAATTTGGCCGATTTCATACTCAAGGAATATTGTCATCTTTCCACTTTTTTCTATCTATTTGCACATATTTGCATTTGTGATGTTAAATCAAGACAGGTTCCTTAGAACATAAATGATTTTTGCCTTGTCATATTTCCATCTTATTTATACATATTCATAGAAATTAGCATGTTTGATGTCTTATTAGACCTTTGACCTATTAATGATTTATAATCTGAGCAGTGTTAGCGCTTGTGAGGTGTCAAAGACAACAGGCTCCTACACTCGGACAAAATGGCCGCTATGCGGATCATTCTCTCCCTGTTTTTGTTTCCTTTCGTCACGTCGTGTAGAAACGTGTACTCACAAAGCGGCTACGCTCTCGTCCATCACGCATATAAATCATTTTTTACTGGTCGTCTGGCGTCATGTTATGTCTTGTAACACTCAACCAACTTGTCAAAGTTTAATTAAACTACAACCTCGCTGACAAGACTTGTGAATTGAACAACGACACTAAGTATTTTCGCCCAAAGTATTTTGTAAAGAAACCAGCATTCGGCTACGCCGAAAACCCTGACTTTGGTAGGTTACTATACAGTGTTTTCTTTCACACGAAATATGTATCACTCACTATGCATCAATGTCCATTGCCCTTTGGTTTCTATTACCTCGTTACATGGCCAGTTTAGCATTTCGAAAGCTTAGCCCGTAGCAAGGAGATATCAACGAAAACAGATTTGTAAACTTGATCTTATCTCTTTCGTAAGCATTTTCCAAAGCATTTTAACTGGTTCATTTTGTCTTATTGCTTATGATTACCACTTAATGCTTCGAATCAAGTTATTCTTGAATTGGTAGCGACAATTAAGCAATGGAAAGTTAGCGTTATGAAGTATAGGATTCTCTTTGCTCTAAGCATTGTCCAAACACTCCAACTCGTCAGTTATTTTGTCCGATATGAGCTAAGTCTGGTTGTGGTTAACGGTTGCAAAGTAAAAATTAATGATGGGTTCCTTTTTCGTACCTATTTCAAGGCTTCAAACTTTCATGATGTTGATTGAAAAAAAAATGGATGATGGAAGAGGAATGGACTAAAGTTCGTACCACACGTTCCAAACGAATATTGTTCTCCTCTTTCAACGAATTATGTCATCAGTTTTCGTTATTCCGCGGTCTCATTTCCGTCGTCTCAATTCCGTCGTCTCAATTTCTAAAAAAATCTCCTCAATGCATGCTTAAGCCTTCCACTGATTCCTGTGAAGTCAGTAAATATTTTACGCATCCTTCTAGTTTGGTGAAATCATCCTCTTCTTGCTTCCTTTCGATTTATCCGTTGCTTTCCGAACGATTTATTTTCTGGGCTCACTTGGTAGACCGTGGGTGGTTCCTTAATGGAGCCAAAACAAATTGCAAAAAATGACACAGTTCAGGCGTCGTATACTAATGAACAGTCACAACCTGAAATACTTTTGCTTTGTCCAGTTTCCATAAAGTTATGTTTCTTCAACGTTTTTCATGTTCCAACAGAATCGCCTTGGCGAAAGTTGAATTCAGCTCCAGTGTGCTTTGGCGCCAAAGGCAACCGGTTTGGTCAGTTTCAAGTTGAAGTTGGTGGCTCTATCCAAGCTGTCAAACTGGTTCACCTATCTGGACAGGTGACCTGTGACCATCGCCATGTAAATGCTTGGAGCAAATGGGGCTGTGGTTCACTCTTTTCCGTTCATGACATACACGTCTTCTTGACAGACGCATCCAACACCGTTCTCTTACCGATGGGTCAAAGGTTGCCTTACACCATTCCGGGATATGATGCACAATCCAGTGAAATTGTCTTCAGTGGCTTCCCGAATCCACTCCATCTGTCGTCAGGTCAAGAATTAAGTCTTTGGTACCAGGAGGATCTTCAAGATCGGAGCGAAAGTGATAATGATGGGACATCGTGCACTGATGTTTTTGCAAAGTATTTGTAGACATGAAGGCCATCTTTATTGAATTTAAGCTTAACTTAATAATTGGCCTAGCCTTCAAAGTCATTACTCAAAGCTAGAAATACAGATAGTTTAGGCAGTTAATTTTTTTCTACATCAGTCAGTTTTCCTGGTGACTTTGTTCCTTTTCATATTATGAAAGGGAAGTCCAATAGTTCTTCTTAATTTGAAGTCTTGTACTACTGCATTTATAGATGAGGAATACGTTTTTGCCTTTTTTGGCCACAAGTAAGCAGCGCTTTTTGGTCTTAGCACTATTTCTCGCAGTAAATTTTGTAAAGTTGTTACCCTAAGTGTCTCATGCAGTTCTCTGTTAACTTGAATCTTAGAGTGTGGTTTCCTTAAGATTGACAGGATATCAGACTCTCACAGATCCTTAGAAATGTAAATGTCGAATAGTCTAGATCAAAGCCTCTACGTTAAAGCGTAATATTCCAGGAGTCCACAAGTTCCTCCCCATTCTTACTGTCTCTTCAATGCGAACGATGGTGAAATTTCTTGGAAGAAGGAGGTATGGTTTAATTCTCTTTCAATAGCTAATGCCGTGAAGACCGATAACGGACACATTCGAAATGTGCGATTGGCATGCTTCCTCGACCATATTTGAAATTAACGGGCGAGAGAATATGCCCGTTGCTTTGCGTTGACATAATGTTTCGTCGTTATTCAAATCGGTCAATACTAGGACACCCGCTGAGGGAAGTGGCTAAAGGTAAGGCTTTTTATTGTGAGACAGTTTTCTGTTGACTGTTGATCGATCTTTTCTTGACAGCGAGAGGAGTGACTTGTTCTAAAGCAATGAGATATGACTCACATTGAACAAGTGCATTTTCTTGTCCTGTACAATGAAATTTTCAACAACGATGGCGACAACACAGAGGAAAATGTCTTTTGGAAATAAACAATTGTGGAGTTGAGACTATTTTTCGATTATCTCTGGCCGTCTTAATGTTGATTGAATTCTACTATGTCAACGAACGGCAAAACGAACTTCAAAGAACACTGTTAAAGTAAGTAAAGATAATGAAAGAGTTCCTGGTGTATGCTCTCGTTATCCGGCATCAAAACTTCAGTTGTGGTGTTTTCACCTTGCAGTTTAAGCCTGGTTTCCATTTAATCGCCCCGATCGCCCGGCTCGCTCCGATCGCTCGAAATAGTGTACGGCCTACCCGGGCGATTATATGGAAACAGTAACGGAAAGTTGAGGGGCGATGGAGGCGACTGGATAATTCGAATTTCAGCGAGTTTGTTTTTCATGCTTTCTCGAATCCATTTCATCAGTCCTCTGGACAAGAACTACTTCTGCGGTTTGATGAGGTTTTATGTGATAAAAGAGAAATGTAAATAGAAAGATTAAACAGAGACAAAATCAACGACTGCGAGAATGTAATCAGAAAGTGGATCTTTGCGTTTCTGCAAATATTTCTAGAATATTTCAAGACAATTGGCCTGCAAACTGTGTTCTAACGGAATGAAATTGATATCAGCTGTGTGGGCAGACAAACAAGCAAAATGAAAATTTGTTGTCACGAGCTCTCGTCGTCCATGCAACAGCCACATTGGAATGCAAAATTTAAAAAGGCACGTGCAAAGTAAATGTTAAATATGCAAATTTGTGACTTTTTGTTGCGATCGTGGTTGTGGTTGGTTAAGCTGCCTATCAAATGATGTGGTAGAACTTTCACAAGCGAGCGCTAAGAGTCACTATAACATTATATTGTAGAGCTCCACATTGCCTGAGATATGTTGCAGGATATAAGGTTTCTTAGCTATTGACTTTGAAACCTTTATTTAGGTTTTCTAAAGATGTGGTATTTTATTGTTTATTGGACTTTAATCACTTCATGTGCAGCGAGCATTTATTGTGAATTTTGCAGCTCTCAACCAATCCTGGCGCGTTTATTAATTGTACAACATTAGCATTGTAATTAAGGTTCAGAAAACAGCTTGCCAAATATTGGTTTCTACAACACTCACACTAAAGTCTCTTTTGCCTCATCCCAAAATAATCTTGTAAAATCTATCTAGCCTAGCCCTCCCCTTCCCCCTCACCAAAAAAAAATTCGCCGGTTGTCATAGATTTCAAGTAATGTTGTAGCTAATGTAGGAATTATGCGTAGTTGTGTATGGGCTAATTTGGTAGATTTCACTTCACGCAGCAGCAAGGTTTACAATCAGGCAGTTCTGATGCTACCCTGACCTAACCCTTTCACTACCAAGGGGTTCCCGGTTGACGAGTAAAATCGTCTGGCGTTAGACAGAGTAAAATCTATAAGGGTCATGAGTGCGCCTACGGCAGTTAAAGCGTTAATGAAGACATAAAATAAATGCACCTTCACAAGGTACGACTCAAGGTCTTGAATAGTACCATTTTAAGTTTCATTCATTTTAAGCTAGAGTAGCATCAAACTATGACGGGTTTACTTCTTCGTCTTTGATACTTCTGTCCCTATACACCCTTTAACTTAACCACTGCCATAAAAGTTATCTTTTTATCGATTTACATAATGAACGATTAAATTTATTCTGTATCTGCTTCTCCACCAGACAATATTTCAAGGAATATTGTCATCCTTCCATTTTCTTATATATATACATATTGTAGATATTTGCATTTGCGATGTTTAACAACGACGGGCTCCCTAGCACACAATTTTTGCCTTACCATATTTCCCTCCTATAGTAATCTCTAGAAATTTGCATGTTTGATGTTTTAGTAGAATTTTGATGCACATGTTGTACTTTTTGATGTAATTTTTTTTCCAATAACAGTGTGGACTCATTTCAACCAAAATGGATTTCGCCATCAAAACCATATTTACTGCTGATGAAAGTGATAATTTCTTGAGTTTCATGCCGTAAACTTGAAACAGATTCTGAATTATTCAATGACAAGCCGGACATCTCAAAAAAACGTCCTTTTGTTAAGTTAAAATAAGTAGAGCTCTATTCCATAGAAATACAATTGGAATAATCTTTCAGGTGTTCTAAGCAATTACTTTTAATTTTCCGTCAATTGTCAATTCATCTTTGATGTATTAATAATTTATAGTCTGAGCAGTGTTTGCTCTGGTGAGGTGTGAAAAACAGCAAAGTTCTATACTCGAAAACCCAAAAAAATGGCGCATCTACGGATCATTCTCTCCCTGTTGTTGTTTCCTTGCGTCACGTCGGCAGTTGAGTCGTGTAGAAACGTATACTCACAAAGCGGCTACGCTCTCGTCCATCACGCGTATAAATCATTCTTTACTAGTCGTTTGGCGTCGTGTTACATGTCTTGTAACACTCAACCATCTTGTCAAAGTTTAAACTACAACCTCGCTGACAAGACTTGTGAATTGAACAACGACACCAAGTATTTTCGGCCAAAGTATTTTGTAAAGAAACCAGCATTTGTCTACGCTGAAAACCCCGACTCTGGTAGGTTACGATACAGTTTTTCCTTATCCCCGAAATATGCATCACTCATGCACTGTGCATCAGTTTCATTGCACTTTGGTTTTTATTAATTCGTGACATGGCTAGATTAGCATTTCGAAAGCTTAACACGTAGCAGAAGGATATCAACGAAAACAGATTTGTAAACTTGAACTTATCTCTTTCGCAAGCATTTTCCAAAAAATTTCAACTGGTTCATTTTGTCTTTTTGCCTATCATTACCACTGTATGCTTCGGATCAAGTTATTCTTGGATTGGTAGCGACAATTTAGCAATGGAAAGTTGTCGTTATATATTATGTTTCTCTTTGTTCTAAGCATTGTCCAAAGCCTCTGACTCGTCAGTTGTTTTGTTCGATATGAACGAAGTCTGGTTGTGGTTAGCGGTTGCAAACTAATAATTAATGCTGAGTTCCTTTTTCGTGAACGCTTCATACTTGGAAAAATATGAATAAGAAGAGGTATGGACCAAACGACACGTTCTATACGAATATTATTTTCCTCCTTCACAAAATTATATCATTATCGTTATGACGCGGCCTCTGTGTACCGTTGTCAATTTATAAAAAAAAGTGTCCTCAATGCATGCTTAAGCCTTCCATTCCTGTAAAGTCAGGAAATATTTTACGCATCCTTCTAGTTTAGTAAAATCATCCTCCTCTTGCTTTCTTTTCATTCATCCGTTGTTTTCCGAACAATTTAGTCTCTGGATTCACCTGGTGGACAATGGGTGGTTCCTTAATTAATGGAGCCAAAAAAAATTGCAAAAAATGACACAGTTCAGGCGTCGTACTAATAAACAGTCGCAACCTCGAATACTTTTGCTTTATCCAGTTTCCTTAGAGTTATTTTTCTTCAACGTTTTTCATGTTCTAATAGAAACTCCTTGGCGGAAGTTGAATTCAGCTCCAGTGTGTTTTGGCGCCAAAGGTAACAAGTTTGGCAGGTTTCAAGCTGAAGTAGGTGGCACTATCCAAGCTGTCAAACTTGTTCACCTATTTGGGCAGGTGACCTGTGATGGCCGAAATAATCCTTGGAGTAAATGGGGATGTGGTCCACCGTATCATTCCGTTCTTCACATATTCGTCTTTTTGACAAACGCATCCAACGCAATTGTCCTACCGATGGGTGAAAGTTCTTCTTATTACACCATTCCGGGATATGATGCACAATCCAGCGAAATTATCTTCAGTGACTTCCCGAATCCACTCCATCTGTCCTCTGATGAAGAATTAAGGTTATGGTACGGGGAGGATCTTAAAGATCGCACTGAAAATGATAATAATGGGACATCGTGCACCGATGTATTTGCTAAGTATTTGTAGACATGAAAGCCATCTTTATTGAATTTAAGCTAAAATAATTGGCCTAGCATTCAAAATCATTACTCGAAACTAGAAATACAGCTAGTGTAGTCAGTTAATTTTTTCTCTACGTCAGTCAGTTTTCCTGGAGACTCTGTTTCTTTTCGTTTTTTTTTTTTTTATGGAAGGCCGCGAAGTCTAGGAGTATACTTCTTCGAAGCCTTGTCCCAATGCATTTATAGATGAGAAGTA
>BLAZ01000797.1:79487-81987 GCA_014633955.1 Acropora tenuis
TCTGCTTTTTCCAGTTTCCTTAGAGTTATTTTTCTTCAACATTTTTCATGTTTTAACAGAAACTCCTTGGCGAAAGTTGAATTCAGCTCCAGTGTGTTTTGGCGCCAAGGACAACCGGTATGGCCGGTTTTAAGTTGAAGTTGGTGGCTCTACCCAAGCTGTCAGACTGGTTCACCCTACTTGATAGGTGACCTGTGATCCCATTTCCTGGAGCAATTGGGGATGTGATCAACGGGAGCTGAACATACTCGTCTTTTTAACAAACGCATCCAACACCATGCTCCTACCGATGGGTCAAAGTTCTCGTTACACCATTCCGGGATATGATGCACAATCCAGCGAAATTATCTTCAGTGACTTCCCGAATCCACTCCCTCTTTCCTCTGATGAAGAATTAAGGTTGTGGTACGAGGAGGATCTTAAAGATACGAGTGAACATGATAACAATGGGACATCGTGCACTGATGTATTTGCTAAGTATTTGTAGACATGAAAGCCATCTTTATTGAATTTAAGCTAAACTTAATAATTAGCCTAGCCTTCAAAATTACTCAAAGCTAGACATACAGATAGTGTAGGCAGTTAATTTTTTTCTACATCAGTCAGTTTTCCTGGTGACTTTGTCTCTTTTCATTTTATTATGGAACGGAAGTCTAGGAGTGCTTCTTCGAAGCTTTGTGCCACTTCATTTATAGATGAGGACTACTTTTCTACCTTTTATGGCCAAAAGAGGGCAGCGGTTTTTGGTAGTTTTTCCTAACACCAGCTGGCGTAGTACACTTACTAAAGTTGTTACTATGAGTGTGCCATACAGTCATCTTTTTCAGAGTGCATATTCACCTCAAATGTATACATTCATCAGATGACTTATTGCACATTCCTAAATAAACTCTTTCGCTTTGATTGCTCGTTTTAGTGGGATCAGAATTTCAATACGCATTTCGCCATAATGTTGCATAGATACACTCATAGTAGAAAAGAGGAGTACACCGCAGGTGAACAGTGTACTAAAGATTGACAGGATATCAAACTCATACAAATCCTTAATAAATGTAAATGTGGAATAGCCTGGATCGTAGCATCCAGGTTAAAGCGAAATATTCCAGGAGCCCATGAGGATGGGTGCAAAATTTCTACTTTGTTATCCTTCGGCGAATTGACAGGGCGAGTATTTTTAGACACTTAAGCAGAAGCGTCACTAAAAGCCCAGATTTCTTTTCCCTAAGTTCTTCTCCATTCTTAAAGCGAACGAAGGTGAAAATTCTTGGGGAAAGGAGGTACGGTTTAATCCTCTTTCAATAGCTAATGTCGTAAAGACCGACAAAGGACACATTCGAAATGTGCGATTGGCATCCTTCCTCGACAATATTTGAAACTAACGGGCGAGAGAACATGCCCGTTGCTTTGTGTTGACATAGTCTTTGGTCGTTATTGAAATCGCTCAATATTAGTTCATCTGCTGATGGAAGCTAAGGGTAAAGCTTTACATTGTGAGACCGTTTCTTGTTAAGTGTTGATCGATCCTTTCTTGACAGCGAGAGGAGTGACTTGTTCTAAAGCAATGAGATATGACTCCAATTGAACAAGTGCATTTTCTTGTCCTGTCCAATCTCAATAGGAAGTTTCAACAACGCATAGGAAAATAGTTGAAAATCACTTGCAAGTAAACAATGCCGCAGCTGTGGCTATTTTTCGATTATCTCCGGTCATCTTCACGTTGATTTAATTCTACAATGTTGACTAAATCAACAAAAAAAGAGATTTAAAATATCTTGGCCTTGAAACTAAGTTTTGATAACTCTTAACATTGTCTCGTTGCGCTGCCTTAAATTTGACTGTCTAACCAGACATGATATACTGTCATACAACTTAATTTGTTGGTTGATGTTGATTATAAAAATAAAAACAATTGATCTTGAAATTGGTCAAATGAGATAAGTAAAACACCGGCTCAACTTTGTCTCATTGAGGTTTATTGAAATTTTCTAGACTTTATAAATATATGTCTTAAAAAACTGATATTCTCTGCGGGGACAAAAGTCTATTTGATCTTAATTTAGAAAATCTCTTGCCTTTGAAAGAAAGTGGTTAAAACTTTGTTTTGTTGTTAAACTTCATTTGAAAGCTATGGTTTAAAAAAAAAACTATAGTAGGTTTTTTCTGTAATATTCTCTGCTCTCATGTGGGCTGGTTAATCTTGAAGAAACAATCTAAGTAACAGCAGAGCTCAGATCAGAGTAAAAGCAGACAATCCAAAACAATGGCAGTATGCGTATTTTTCTTTGTATGGAATTGTTTGCTCCTATTCAAAAATGTGAATTTTTTCTCCTCGACTTCAAAACAAAATAAGTGAGGTACAATAATAATTGTTAGCATTTAATTGCACATGGCGGGTGGGAATTACCATCTGTCACCGTCAGTGATGTAAAGAGAGAGTGGATACCTCCAAAACGCCTTTGCAATCAGTTGCAAAGTTCAGAGAATATGGCAGCGTTGGGTA
>BLAZ01000797.1:111987-119487 GCA_014633955.1 Acropora tenuis
ACCCACTAACGTGTCGTGGAACATTCTTCGAAACTTATTTGCGTTAAAGAAGCTTTCCATGGTTTAAACAGACGATTACAAATCATTTCACTGACACCAATGCTAAGGTTATCTCTTTCAAAACCAGCACTTGTAATCGTCGCTGCGTGATCGCAATAACGTATCGCGGAAGATTCTTCTAAATTTATTTGCATTAAAGATGCTTTGGTTCTTTAAACAGACTCGCACAAATCACAAACAATTCATGTCAAGCGCTCTGAATAATGCTTTCGATTGTCTCTCGGCAGGCATCGTCTCTTGGTAGGAAAAAATAATTCTTCTTAAGGTTTCTTCGAGGGAAACGCACACTACTGTATTCATGAGTGGCCAAAATAGAATAATCGTAATGCAAGCTATGTTTTCACCATGTTTGATAACTACATAAAGTTATTAGTATTTTCTTCTTAACTGATTATGTGCAGTCCGATGATGATGATGATTAGGATAATAACTGTGATGCCATGTAAGCCCATATGCTAAACAAAGATAATGAATAAGTCTTGCTGTTCACAATTATTATCAGTGTTTCATAAGATGTGCCATCGAGGCAAATCAAGGAGTACTAAAATGGTCGAAAAATGGCGTTACCCAGCTTTGCAGCAAATGCTTTGAACGAAGAACAATTATTGTGTAACCTTAGAAACATTCACATTTTCCTTTCTCTCCCGACATTTCTCTGAGTGAAAAACGTGTTTTGGGTTTGGTCCCAACCTGCGCGCAGAAATTATCTCAAAGGCGTTTATGTCCGTAACTGTCCACGGAATAATGCCTTTGTACTCACTTTCAGAGTTTAGGCACGCGCACTTTTTCCATGGCTATAACACCAGAAGACGTGATTTGCTGGGCCTTCCCTTCGCAAAAACTGCTAAGTATTAGGGAAGCCTCAGAATAAACGGCGCTCGAACTTACGAGACCATTCCGAGAAACATTAGGGAAGTAGAGACGTTCTGCGAATTTAAAATCAAACTTAATCGCCATCTTAAACAGTAACGCTGGTGCTTTTATTATTTAATTATTTTTCTAGTTTTGAACGTATTAATATCTTTCTTTTGTGCTGTGTCAGGGCTCCATTTAAACTAGCTCTGCTAAATTGGATGCCCCTGGATAAATATTGAATTAAATAAATGACAATAAATAAAGTGGTAAGGAACATCTGGATAAGAGGTACAAAATGGTGCGATGAAAGAAAAGTACAGTAAAGGACTTATTTGGAACAAACTCATCTGATAGCAGACACCCAAAAGTGATTACTTCGTTTTGGTCTTTTTTGTCGCAAACTATTTGTATTGTAGAGCAGGGCACCACACATGCAATGGCCATAACTTGAATAACATATGCCCATATGGTTGACCGGCTAATCGAAGACTTTGTTCTTCTAAGGAAATTGTAAGTGGGAATGGAGAAATTTAAGGAAGATATAGGATCAGACTTACTTGAACAAAAATTACTGAACACAAAGAGCATATATACAGAGTCCTTACCATCATTTCATTGTTTCTTTCAAGCAAAATGGGGAAACAATTGACACCGTCTACTTAAGAGAGGAAATTGTCTCCAACCGGCATTGTTACACAAAGAAGTAAATTTTCTAGACAAACGATGGCAGATTTACCTGATTAGTTAGAGGAGAGTCTATGCAAAGACGCCGGTTTGCTTTCTTACAAGTGATTTCAATAACACCGATTTGCTTCTGTGGTTTTCGTTCTCCTTTTGTAGCTTACTGCCTCAAATGCGTAAGCTACTATGCTGTTCTTCTCAGTAAGTAAGTGAGTGAGTGATTGAGTGAGTGTAACAATAGAATCCATTCGGAGCCCACAATGAACTCTACCGATTTGGATCTGATATTCTCCGATCCTTGAGACGTCTCCGGAGACCAAGGTCTTCTTCAAAGTATTTTACAGGCTGGTTGAACACGTTATTCCAAGTAATAACTGGCGCAGTAAGTTACATGCAGTCCTAGACTGCCTATTTTTTTAATAGGTATCCCATGCCGATTGCTACGCCTGATGATGAAAAATTTTTGCATGCCCGGCCCAGGTTTGCGTTGGTGAATATAGTTTTGGTTTCATTGGACATTAGCCAAAATCATAACGGAATGCGGAATTTCAGCGTAATGCAGAATTTTTCCTGTTTACAAGTAATTTCACTGATACCAATTTAATTCTAAAGTTATATATTTCAAATGGAGCACTGAACTGTATAGGACAAGACTAAATGTAATCTTTTAATTTTCGCTGCGTGAACCCAATAACGTGTCGTGGAACATTCTTTGAAACTTATTTGCGTTAAAGAAGCTTTGGTTCTTTAAACAGACGCTTACAAGTCACTGACACCAATTTAATGCCGATTGCTACGCATGATGATGAAAAATTTTTGCATGCCCCCAGGTTTGCGTTGGTGAATATATTTTTGGTTTCATTGGACATTAGGCAAAATCATAACGGAATGCGGAATTTCAGCATAGTGTAGAATTTTTCCTGTTTACAAGTAATTTCACTGATATCAATTTAATCCTAAAGTTATCTATTTCAAATGGAGCACTGAACTGTCCAGGCCAAGACTAAATGTAATCTTTTTCGCTGCGTGAACCCAATAATGTGTCGTGGAACATTCTTCGAAACTTATTTGCGTTAAAGAAGCTTTGGTTCTTTAAACAGACGCTTACAAGTCATTTCACTGACACCAATTTAATGCCGATTGCTACGCATGATGATGAAAAATTTTGGCATGCCCCTAGGTTTGCGTTGGTGAATATATTTTTGGCTTCATTGGACATTGGCCAAAATCATAACGGAATGCGGAATTTCAGCATAGTGTAGAATTTTTCCTGTTTACAAGTAATTTCACTGATACCAATTTAATGCTAAGGTTATCTCTTTCAAAAGGAGCACTAAACTGTTCAGGCCATGACTAAACATGTGTAATCTTTTTCGCTTCGTGATCGCAATAACGTGCCGTGGAACATTCTTCGAAATGTATTTGCATTAAAGAAGCATAGGCTCTTTAAACAGACGCTTACAAGTCATTTCACTGACTCCAATTTAATGCTAAAGTTATCTCTTTCAAAAGCAGCACTGAACTGTACAGACCATGACTTAACATTTGTAATCTTCGCTGCGTGATCGCAATAACGTGTCGTGGAAGATTCTTCTAAATTTATTTGCATTAAAGAAGCTTTGGTTCTTCAAACAGACTCGCACAAATCACAAACAATTAATGACAAGCGCTCTTTCGATTGTCTCTCGGCAGGCATCGTCTCTTGGTAGGAAAAAGGAATTCTTAAAGTTTCTTCGAGGGAAACGCACACTACTGTTTGATTAGTGGCCAAAATAGAATAATCGTAATGCAAGCTATGTTTTCACCATGTTGGATAACTATATAAAGTTATTAGTGTTTCCTTAACTGATAATTTGGAGTCCGATGATGATGATGATTATAGGATAATAACTGTATGAGATGCCATATAAGCCCATATGCTAAACAAAGATAACAAATGAATCTTTGCGTTCACAATTATTATCAGTGTGTCATAAGATGTGTCATTAAGTAAAAATCAAATAATCAGATCTAAAATTTACAAAAAAAGGCCGAAAAAGGCGTTACCCGGGATTGCAGCAAATACCTCGAACGAACAAGACTGAACTATTGTGAAAACCAAAGACGATGCCTGCCGAGAGACAATTGAAAGAATCGCCTAGAGCGTTTGACATTGATTTTTCGTGATTTGTGCCCGTCTGTTTAAAGAACCAAAGCCTCTGTTATGTAAATAAGCTTTTCACGCCACGTTCATGGGATCATGCAGTGAAAAAGGTTTCATTTAGTTGTAGCTTGTACAGTTCAGTGCTCCTTTTGACAGTGAAATATTAGTTTACATTACTGCACGCCACATTCATTACTTATGATTTTCGGACATTCTTTGACATTCCAAGACTTTAATGTGCCCTTCCCGTTCTTGATTATGCATTAACTTTTGCTTTAAATAGGCCGTCAGTTTTCGTTCACTCCAGTCTTACTCTGAGACGGGCGGAGTGAGTGTTACCTTCAGATTTTGCGTTATTTGGTAAGTTGAGAAGTAAATTCACTAGTTCTTTTTTTTTTTTTTTTTNNATTTAATTAGTAAGCTCAGCTAAATCTTCCCTTGTCTTTATAAATATACTGTAAGCTTTTAAAATCTAAAATTGCCTCGCCGTCACTGTTGATGACGATTACTTGAAAAAGTTACATTTGCAGTCTTGTATCAGCTGGCCTGAGTGACTTGCCGCTTTGATGGAACTTTAGGTGTATGCAATTTTGCATTTCATTTGATTTTGATTTTGCACGCACAACACAAGAAAGCGACAACTGCAATCATGACGCTAATAAATGGCCGTTTAGATCATTGAAAGGGAATATGCCGACTCAAGTGATATAGATCGTACCATAGATATCTTTGACCGTCTAACTGGCATATACAGCTACTTAATTCTGTAAATGTGTGTTATAAGTTCATATGATAGATTCATTTGTAAGGATATTTTCACTTCCTATGTCGGCCTATGTTAGTGCATCATATAACCCTCGTTTCTTTTCAACTGCTTCGTAAGAATTTGGGCAACTTGCGAGAATTGTAGGGGAGATAATTCAGCGCCCCCCCCCCGCCCCCCTCTGGCAAAAAATTGCGCGTATACCTATGGGGCTGGGTCAGTAAATATGTGGTGTTGTTGAGGTTTAAAGTGTCCGAGTTTCACTTCGATAGACCTTTGGCGGAACCAAGTTGAGAGTATTAACCACCAATCGGAATCTGACAATTTTGTTGGTATCAGCTTGGCTAACACACGTTACTTCGTTGCCGGCCTCTTTCGGAGAGTTTCTTAATTTTTACCCCAAGGGAGTAAAGTTTCGCACGCTCATTGCTGTAATGTAATTTCAATGGGGTTAGGGTCAGGTTTAAGTATTTTACGAAGCGGACAGCTTTCGGTTGTTCGCTTGAATTTGTGAATTTGTTACTGAAAAAAAAAGTGTCACTTGTTTTTTTTTTATTGATTTTCCTAAGTTGCCGCTAAATCGACATAAAAAATTCAAATAATAAGATAAAGAAATAAATATTGTTTCGAGCTTCTATAGGTCGACACCTTGATAATTGCTCATGTTTAGCTGAATAGCCATCTTAAGGTGCAAACGCTGTCAATCGCATGGACGTGTGCCATAGATATCTCGCTGGTTTATCTTAAAACAGTACGGATCCTGCAATTTTTTTGTGGAACATGCAGGTAAATGACAGTCGTCACTTCATTGCATTGGAATGAGCTCTGTTTAGTCCTAAATATCTCTGGATTATTCACTTAAAAGGGCGAAGAGAAAATTGTGGATAGAAAGTGAATATTCAGTTGATTTAAGCGGCGAATTTCAAGGACTGACATTAGAGGAACCACACTCCGTAGAAATCGTTTATGCCGTGAGCTCAAATTCTTTCTCAGTTTAATGTGCGCGTTGTAACCGCTCGATGAAATTCTGCTGTCCCAAAATATTGTGGCCCAGACCTGGAGTAACAGAACACTTTTAGGGAGCTTAAGCACGTACGTTTTTGAGACGCGGACGGCAACCGGAAGTGAGCTGTTTTCCCTTTTAACCTGTTTTCACACAACCACATTTACATTGCTAAGTATCTTTTCTCCATTAGAGATGATTAGTACAAAAATCTGGGAGACACCACTGTCCTGGCGTGTGAAATGTTCTCTTCCGGTTGCCGTCCGCGTCTCAAAAACGCGGTTGCTTAAGCTCCCTAATCTCAACCGTTTAAACCTGGAGGCATTGTCATGTTCGACAGATTGACCGAGCTAATGCTATTGCCTCCACTCTTTCCAAAGTGCTTTTGAAGATCATTAAGTGTCTAGTTAGTAACGACATGGTTGAGTAGAACGGTGTGGTCGTCAAGGTTAAAAAGTGTCAGTAAATTATCGTGTTTTTTCTAATAGTTTTTAGCTGTGGCAACTTTACATGACGTTTTTTTTTTTTTCGTAACTCCAATCCTTTTTTAAAATTTAAATTGTTTCTAAATGAAACCGCAAATCGGAAAAAATCGTGGTACTTTGTCCGTTTTGGTATTTGACAAAGAAATGCACCCGTATTCTGAGAAAGTTTGTTTTCTATAGTCTCAGACTCACGCGTAAACAAACTCATATTGCGCTTTTCTTTATTATTAGCATCTAACCACTTTTTTACATTTCATAAGGTTCAATAATGGAGCATGAGATTTTTTGGGAGTTTAGTTTTGGTTCAGGAGAATTTTTGCCTAATCGATCCTCCTCATCACCTGGAACCTCTTTGGGTAATTCCGATGAAGGCTAAACTTGCAATTGCCTTGATATTATACTAGAAACTATCCTGTTTGGGCTATAACTTTTTCGGAGTAACGCTGAACCAGTGAGAAGTCTTGTTGTGTATTGTCTAGAGGTTGTCATTGCCGCATGTATCCAGACTGAGACATTTGCCTCTCTCAATTCCGCCAAATTTACACTGCACTGTATGAGAAAAACCCACACTCGAATACAAAAGCACTTTAAGATCATTTTAATAGGGAATTTATTATTCCACAGGCCCAGTTGTTGACAAACTTCTTGCAATTTGCAATGCCTCTGAAGATTTCCCTAATTTTGGTAAGTGAAGCAATTCTGACTTTTTTTAAGTCCTAAATTTCCTTTAACTGAACTGGACACTTATTATCATGCCCTACTCCAACACACACACACACACACACACACCATTACCAAGTTATTTTGGTTGAACTTAGACATCGGTCCACCAGAAAACAAATGGGCTTGATACGAAAAAGGAAAGGAACTCTATTTTAGTGTCCAGTCGTTCTAGCCCTGGAGCAGTAATTGAGGACACTGCCCACTGAAATTAAAATTTAAGGCAAATCAAGTCAGATGTTGGTTTTTGGGGAGACGGGAAACTGGAGTACCCGCAGAAAACCTCTCGGTGCAGAGTGGAGAACTCAACTCACATATGACCCCGAGTCTGGGAATCGGACCCGAGTCACATTAGTGGTAAGCCCCTTGATAAAACACAGTCTGTACTTAATAGAACGTTATCAGCTTTCACTTATTTGTTTTTTTTTATTTACTTTATTGCCTATTTTTTGCGTTTTAATTGCCGTTTGCTACTTTCCTTTCCTTTCCTCATTCCTTTGTCAGTTCGTATCTGCTTTCTTTCTCTCTCCCCTTCTCTCTCTTTCTCCCCTTCTCTCTCTTTCTCCCCTTCTCTCTCTTTCTCCCCTTCTCTCTCTTTTCTCTGTCTTTCTTTCATTCTCTCTCTCTCTCTCCCTCAAGTTCTCTCTTTGTCTTCCTTTCCTATCCAGTGTTTTACCTTGTCTGGCTTTCATTCTTTGGCAGGCCGTATGTGCTTTCCTTGTCAATCTTACAAACAGCGACTCTGTTGGTCAGTATATTTAATGTAAAAATTTTCCTAGATTTTCGGGGT
>BLAZ01000797.1:143153-145653 GCA_014633955.1 Acropora tenuis
TTTGGTTTTTCTTCTTATTCTCTAAGTATCTGTCACACCACACGAGGAGCTCGAAAAAGTGAAGAAAACCTTGAAGATTATTGCTTTGTTACTGCGGAGGAGTTTGAGCAAGGCGTTCTGATGGTAAGAAGGTGATAAATGACATGCTGTGGTTCAATTAATTTGTATCCTTAGTTTAAATTTCATTTGCCTTAAAGTTTGTTCTTGAGTGTGGCAATTTATTACAACAAGTTTCAAGCAAAAGAAAATAAAATTGAATTCTGCAGAATCGGAAGTGTCAATTAGGTTAGAGAGTTCCTCTCTCAGTTGACGGTCTTGAGAAAGTACAGTTACAAATGAGTAGATCACGTTACATCAAGTTGTTTTTTAGCTTTAATATTGTAGCACTTATAGATTCAAGCACTTTACATTTATAATAATTGTAATAATTTATGATAATTGTAATGAACAGGTTTGGAAGAATGGTAAATGCTGTACTTACGTCTACATCATTTTACAAATAATAATTATAATAATTATTGTAAAATAATTTGTTATATACTGGTACACATTTGTATTATCAAATTTTGCAAGTATTAAGAACTTGTCTTTAAATGTGATTCCGTGAAAAGGTAGGTGTTAAGTGTAGTTTAAATTCTGGCAGAGTCTCTGTTGCAAACAAACAAAGGACCTTCACCTCAACTGATGAGCAGAAGCCGACGATGTTACTCGTGACTCTGGCAACTTTTATCTTTTCGGTAACTACAGAGCTTTCATTTTCCAAATCGATTTTCCAGGGATGGCAGCAACGCAACCATGGGACCATAGAAGACACATTTTCAGGGGAATGACTATTCTATAAATAGAATCATTTGTGACAGTGCTAGGGAGCGCGCCAAAGACAGAGGAACTCTCTTACCTAATTCATTCTTGACCTTGCCGCATCATATTACTGTCATATCTCAATGTACAATGCACGCCCCTCCAAAAAGCAGCCAATCATGAGGCCTGAACCACAACGGCTGTCATTGGTCAGCACCAAATATACTGGACTGTTCGTACAACGTCATGGGTGTGGCTAGGATTTTGCATTTAGCACAAACAGTGGCCGTTCGAAAAATAGATAACAACTCAGATTTATAACTACATTCCGTTCAGAATTCCTGCTTTTGCTTCCTTGCAGGGTAAATTTTTACAGACGTGTCAAATTGCGGGGAACTGGTACGGAGTCGCGAGAGAGGCCCTTGAAAACGTGGCCCGTGAAGGACTCGCTGCCGTTTTCCATATGGACTTAGAGGCAACCACTTCTTGCTGTTTTCTTCCTATAAATGAAAGCCTTAATACCCTTACAGTGGCACTCAGGCGGTGCCTGTCCCCTGTATCCAATTTAAAATTAAGTTTGACACAAGAAAGTTAATTTCTAAAAAGAAAGTAGGCTCAAATTAAGAAGCGTGACTAGAAAACGGACGGCAAACGTGCTTTCCTGAATTTCATTTTCGCACGTGTATATTTTTTGGGCGTGCGTGTATCTCGCACGCGCTTCTTTTTTTCGGTCACTCGTGAAAATTTCAGCCTACACGCAGTCTAGTAAGTTCATCAAGTTTTAACCTTCGCTCGTCGTTTTCTGTTCAATTCGACAAGACTTCGGCAAGGAAAAATTTAAGTCTCGTACATTCATCCTTCTCTGAAAATGTAATATTGACATCACATAATTTTGTTTCCATTTTGGATAACATAGAAAAAAACAAAAACGCGGAAATTCACAAAAGTCATTGTATGGGCTCATTTGGGCCTTTGCCACTGTTTAGTCAGCTTTTGATTTCATACCTTTTTTAATTTAAATCTGAGAGGCAGCTCGGTTCACCAAAGTATTTAAACGTTTAAGACAATTGTACAACAAGACGCGTTCAAGGAGCAAACTCGTCAGCGAGGTTTAATGTGACAAAGTGCCAACAATGACGTCAGCAATGATGCGCTCATTTGAATAGACTACTTCATAGTAGTGTGCTCAACGACATGATGGTCCTCGAATGGAATTAGGTTACTTTGTTTTGTTTTGCTCTTCAGGGCGTTCTGAGTTTCAAAAACACTTATTTTGAGCCCAGATATGTTATGGTGGTTCCAGTGTCCCAAAAGGTGAGGTCTATCAACTGCCCTATTTGTTTTAATTTTGTTTTTCGAAGACTCCCTTTACATGGCTGCAAAGCCCTGGGGCCCGTTTCTCGAAAGTCCCGAAAACTTTTCGGGTCCGAAAAGCCATTCGTAACACTCCGACTGGCTGACTCTGTAAAGCTGGTCATATCGAAGATGCAAAGAGAATTAGGTCACCCGAAATACGCCCGAAAAGTTTCGGGACTTTCGAGAAACGGGCCTGTGGCCCCAATTTGTAAGGGGCGGGATGCACTACCCACTGGTTAGCTTAATAGGTTTTGGTAATACTTATCCAATGCATAGTGATTTGTCCACTGCATAGCTAATCCATGGGATTTAACAATAGTTTATTCAGGTGATTGTCCCGCTA
>BLAZ01000797.1:162968-165468 GCA_014633955.1 Acropora tenuis
CCGTCCACTGAAAGACAGCTTGGAAGCACTAAAGTTCGCTCATGAACGTTTGGCAAGATGAATTTTCTTATCTCGCTCTGAATAAGGGCTCATCCTTAAGGGCTCATGCGAGACGGGTCAAAATAAAAGAAGGCAGGAGAAGACGACGGTTATCTTTTATCTGAAATGTCGCTTTCTTTAATTTGCGCCATCCTTCATTAGCTGTGATTATTGGACAAGTCTCCAGAGTTATTTACGGCAATTAAACGAATTTATACATTTCTTGTACAGATTTATTTCCGGTGCAAAATTTGGAGCAATAATGGAAGATGTAAGTGAAGATAGAATAAGTACATACTCACTCAGTGATATTGGCTTTTCAAGGAATATGATTGGTCCGCTATCTCGTAGTAATTGGGCATTATTCACACCCTAAGGAGGCAATAATCCTTGATTTAAACAAAACAAAATGGCCGACTTTAACTCGCGTTTCGAGATGTCCATCATATCTTCTTTGGATGGTTGTCTTCTGCAAATGTTGAGATCGATTGTTGTTGAGATCACTTTGTGAGTGTATACTAAAACAATTCTTATTTTCAATCTTGGTGCACATTGGCAGATTATATTTACCTCGTCCCTTCTCGGCTCGGTAAATATTATTTCATTACTCAGCTTGTTTTCAAAAAATACTTGTTAAATAGTCAACACGCAGCATGCACAGCATGCAAAAAATCATTGGGTTAGCTAAATCAATCATTATGCAGGTTTGTGTTGTTCATTGTCGCCTTTGCTGTCCTAATCAGGAAGTTTAAGGAAACACAGAGCCAACGTCAATTAAAACATCACTGCAAAAAAAAAAACCTTGGTCCAAGAGAGGTATTTTTTCGATTATGTTTCACTTATTTTTTACAATATGACCGGAGGTGGCTTGCCAGTAATGCAAGTTCTGAAGTTAACAACAGAGAATGCAGGATTTAATATCGTAAGGTCGGTGCAATTAAGGTTCCAGAGAATTACATGTCCAACAGGTGCGCAGTTTTTCCCAAAATTTTTTTCTGCTGTTATTTTATTTATTTGTGTATTTGTATCGCTATGTAACAGCCCATGTTTAAATGTTCTTCTCTTTTTGTTGTGTTGCAGGATGGAAAAGTAGATCAGAAATGGAAATGGCCACTTGGGAGACTTCAAACCACCGTTACCGTACAGGTTTGTTTGTCCTTTCATTTTATTTGGCAACAAAAAAAATTTACAAAGGAATATAACTCAACGATCGGAAGACGCTTGCATTCACCGACAGTGTATGCAAGCGCATGCGTCTTCGTTGGTATCACGAGCCTCTGACGTCATTTTTCTCGAAAGTTCTGTTTTCACCCATCACACCAGTGCGGTGAATCTCCGGAAACAAAAAAGTTCCCTTAATCATCGTTTTTTGTTTCCAAAAAGGCTGTATACGTGTGGATGACATCCAAAACTACCTGTGAACTTTGAAACTTTACTATACGTGGCTTCCCTCATGATTTAAGGATGATTTGATAGACTTAAAGGATCGATGTTCTCTAGTTTATGAATATAATTATGATGCGATAAATTGAAGATAGAAGTTTCTTTTCCAGATTTGTCAATATAAAGATGATGATACATTGAAGAACGTTACATTGATAGCTATTTCCTTAACACATTTTTCTACGAACATCACTAAGTTTTGCGAGACTACAACTAACTTGCCAAGCAGTTAATATGACGTGTACATATGTATTTATATCATTGACCAAGCGCGAGGTCAGGATGGCTGGACATTGGCAAAGTTCTGTTTTTGCGTTTTCATGGACCGAAGTCAAAGCGAAATGTTATTTCGGCACCTAAACGGGCAATCCCGAGCGGGCAGTATCGCTCCATCTTACCCGTTTGGGTAGCCAATCAAAACGCGGGATCTGGTTCATCTTGCCCGCTCGCTTGGCTCGTGGCCGAACGAAATACCAAAAAAAAAACCTTTTAATTTCTGTCTTCTGTTTTCAAACCGAAACATTCTGGCCGAGCGAAAAATGCCAAAACAGAACCGCCCTAAAACTAAAAAAATGCTAACTTTATAACAAGCATGTGACGAAAAAACTAGCTGATCTGCATATATAACGAGACGGACGGGCGCAAAAGTAGGATTACAAAAAGGAGTCTATGGCTAGAAATACAATGAGTTCGTAGGTGTTAAGGAGCGGTAGGGTTGACAAAGCGAAATATGTGAAATTGAAATAACACAAAGCTGCTTACAAAAAATTGAAACTATTCCTATTGTTCAGATTGCCTTATAATAAAAGGTATTATTATTATTATTATTATTATTATTATTATTGAGATCTAATCTGTGTTTGGTTTTATTTGTGCTTTTGTTTACAGCTAAACAACTTCATTTCCTTGCGTTGTCTTAGCCAAACTGCAATGACTCTGTACTTCAACTGCCAAAGTGAGACGGCCAAGTTCCCTGTTGGAATGGCGCAAGGAGCAAAACCCGTCAAACTTGTTGAGC
>BLAZ01000797.1:294948-297448 GCA_014633955.1 Acropora tenuis
TATTCAATGCTGCTTTCCATCTCAGCTGGCTTGTTAATAGCATGGTGAGCAATTCAGACAGTGTTAGCCAAGCAAATTGCCTTAAGTCATAAGGGTGCTCAATAATCTTCAGATCTCAGATGCACCCTGTTGATGCAATGAAGGTCTTGAAATGCATTTCTGTAAGCTTTCAATGGGTTTGGAGAAGCTAATTTGACAAAATGTCAATGTGTCGAGTCAATTTTTTCACATTTAGAGTGCATCCATCGCGTTATAATGCACTAAGGAGCTTGCTAAGCACTCTTGAAGCGAGATCAGCTGCTCTTGGCTATCATCTCTCTTGTGTTTAGCAGCCCTCCGCATGCATCCATAGATGCATGCTAACCATGAACAATTAATAATTTATTATTAGTTAGCAAATCATTGTGCTGGGCATATCAATCCATATTCTGTTTGGACGATACTGTGCTGTAATTCTTAATACCTTATTATACTGTGTAAAGCTATCATCTGAGCTGATTCCATGTTGAAAAGTGTATGCCAATAAACGATGTGAATTTTCAGGGTGACCTTGAGTCATTATCCCAGTAAGAAGCGTGACCCACATCAAGTCAATCTGAAGGTATTCTGTTGGGTCTGACCTCACTGGAACCCAAGCCCCACCATCGAAATTGTGATTAAGGCGTGCATGCAAGGCAGAATGTGAACTGTCCATTTCTGATGAGGCTGATAACTGCGCATTAGTGATCTGAAAACTTTCCATCCCAATAGGAAGGTACTTTTCAAGACCTGACAAGAAAAGTGGGGCATATAAGTGATGTTTGCTTCCTCTTTCAAATAAACAACATATAATTATATCCTTAATTCATAAATGCAAAGTAGCAAACAAATTATTATTTATTTTTTTGTGCTAATCATCACTACTAAGCCTTTGTCCAGTGAGCCAATGAAAATGCTTGAAATCTGATATCTGTAGTTCAGTTTTTAATAAAAATGATTATTAGTTATTTTCTTCTTAAGTTAATTATCACTACTAGCCTCCTTGGCATGGATAAAACTTATACACCATGGGCCAGTTGCTCGGCGCATGGTTAAGTTCTAACCATTGGTTAGGAAGTATCGAAACCTACACGTTTCTATGGTATTTAACGTTGGTTAGCGCGAACCACGCAAGCAACTCGGCCCATATTGACAAATGTTGGGAAATCAATTCCCTATGGAGGCAATGTGACCAAATGGTTGAACTTGAACTCTGGTGATCTTGATCAACATCAAGTCCTGCTCTGACCACCACTGGATTTGTTTCAGGTCCTCCCTGATTCAACTCCTCGGCACAGGTTAAGGATTATAATGAGACAAGTCAACCTGTTTCTTTGTCGCCTCAGCTTTGAGCTTTGGAAAGTGTATACCGGACAATGGTGCTTGCATGTCTTTTAGTATGCGTGTTATATCACATGTCAAGCACTTCATTTTGCAGTGCCTCAGACAAAGGCTTTCAAGCATGCCAAGCAATAGCCACAGTGTCTTTGTTTATAACCAAAGTGAGAGCATCTCCGTGCAACTGTGGCACACTTAGCATGCTGTGTCATTGCATGGGTGCCCATGCAATCACAATTTTCCCGTTTTCCTGTGAAGGGTCACATTTACCTGCCACCATGCATTGTAAGTGGTTTACTTTAGAAACAAGAAGTAAAGAGAGTAAAATGCAACAGCTCACCATCATTCTCGCATGTGTAAATCTCCACCCTCATGCACACTTGTGATGGTGACTGGGATGTCTGTGGATTAAACTCAATGAAACGAGTCACCAATTGAGGTTCCAACCAGTGTTGCACCATTGTGTTGCCACGATACTCCCCTGCAAGCAACTATAATTATTGGAACACAGGAATTACATTGGTTGTTAATGCAAACAACTTGGAAAGAAGGGTCAAGTCATACCTCACCAAAGTTAAAGGTAAAAAAATAATTGTATTAATAATAAAAAAACAATAATAATAAATAAATAAATGAACTTTGCCTCCAAAGGCCAGAAAACACCTGATAGAGTCCACTGGGATATCCACTCTTTGGTCACGAAGCTCGTAATCACAACACAACCTGTGTGTGTCAGCAACAAGCTATGATCCCAAATTCTGAGCGTAAAGGAACTCAAGCCCCTGATCGTCACTCAACAGTGCATCCTTTACCTCCTTCAAAGTGATCTGGATGGTGTGAATTATGGCAGGTTTGCTACTCAACACCTTCCCTGGTGAATTAATGAGCACTGGAATTCCGTAAATGGCTCATGCCACCTCAGATCAGAAGATCAATAGGATAGAGGGCAACCCATTGACCACCATTATTCCCTTGAGAGTCCAAAAAAAAATTCTGCTAGCATTAAATCATGCTAATGTATGTAATTATTAGTACGCACTCATTGGCCATAGCCACATTGCTCACAGATGTTGTCAGCATGTGCTTGAAGGTAACTCAGTTGTTGGACCATCTTCAATTCTAGAAGTAGGCCTTGACACCCAAC
>BLAZ01000797.1:326102-328602 GCA_014633955.1 Acropora tenuis
GCACCAAAGTCGCTCACCTACATGACGTAGCTTAGCAGGTAGGCACAGTACAATATATGTCCCCATACATAACCTACCTAACAGCTTAGCAAAGTTGGACCGCTGACTAAAATTATCAGGGGCTCTTAATTGCAGAAGCGCTATTGTTAAAAATACTATCGAACGATCTCCCTCCAGGCACGCTTCCTCTGATTTTCCGCTTTCGTACCTGTTCTTTTTCTAGCCGAGGTTCAAAATGTCAGACATTCCACCTGGATATTATAGAAGAGAGCTGAACAGGACAGTTTGGGAAGTACCCAATAAGTACATAGATCTCAGTCCGATTGGTACGGGCGCCTATGGACAAGTTTGGTAAGCAGCAGTTTATGTGCAAATGCAATGCGAACACTTGATTTTTTTTCGGACAGGCTTCACAGAACCTGACACTCCGTGCTCCAGAACATGACATTTCGTGCTCGATCTAGCTACGAAACCCTGAAATTCTTTTAGCTTGTTCACGTTTCAGCGGACTCTTTCCAAGATCGTTCTTTGCAGTGTTTTGAAATAAACGTATTAACACACTTAAATTTATCATTTTCGTCGACCAAATGCACAAACAGAAAATATACGGTAATCTTCGATTCCTAGGTTTTGAGCAACTAGGGGAAAGTTGTCATGTCGTAAGCTGTTTGTATTTTCGTTTTAAGAGACTTTTTTTCTTGCAATACCAAATCAACTTACTGCATGAGGGATAATTTAAATACATTATATACACCGACTGTTCTGCAATATTTGTATATTTTTCTTTTAATTCTGTTGCTTTCCAGGAGCTTTTGATAAATAAGGTGATTATTTGTATAAATATTTAATACATGAATAAGTGTAACGTCTTAATTTTGGTGATATAAAGAGGTCTTTGTTTTTTAATTTTTTTTTTTAATTTCCGTAATTTTGCGTTTATTCCAGTGTCACAATATAACTGCTCTTCATTTATTGATGAGTAACACATCCAGTACATAAATATATGAAAAAAAGGAATTTTTAATGAAATGAAAGTTTTGATTTTGCATTTTTTTTTATTTGTTCCTTGCACTTTCATTAAATATTTTATTAAGTGAGAGAAGCAACACTTGGATATAATATTTATTTTTATTTACAGATTTACAATTGCCTACAGGACATACGCTTGTACTTACTTATTCACTTACAAGAACAATGCTGATGAAGAATGAGATGAAAATCCCATTTTCGTTTTCATTAATTTTACAGTTAAAACGAAAATGAAAGTGAAAATGCACGAATTTAACAAAACTGTCCCAAACTCCTTTTTGATATGTATCACTGACTCAGTGGCTTGCACAGTTTTTTTTGTTTTTTTATAGTATTACGTAGGCATGAATACATGTTGAATATTTAGGAGAAATTTAAGGAAAGTGGTGCTTTGGAAATTTTTACATAGCTTAATTTGGCTAAACAAAGAGGTTTATACAGTAAAACTTGTCACTAATCATTCAAGAGTGGGACAATTTCTCTTAAAAAAATCAATTATCACCAAATTTAAAACTTACGACTCAGATACAGTAATTTGTCCTTGATTGACTATGTCATTTTCCTCTTCACTGGTTTGTGCTATTGGCATTTTTTTGTAGTTTGTAATTAATTTTGTTGCTGATTTGGATGATTTCACGAGACAAGAATGTCATGCTACTTCAACTTGTGATGTTTTGAAGTAAAAATAGTAACTTAATGTAGGAAGATTGCATTTAAGTTTGTTTTATTTTCCTTTTGAGGCAAAGAAAAAAAATTCCCCAAGCCCTTGCCAAAATTTGTTTCCTTGTTTTGAAAGCTGCAGAACACTTGGGCAATTTAAAGAATTAACGTTGAAGAATTTTATTGAACAGTTGCGGTTTCAAATTTCAGTTTCAATTTCAATTTCTGTTTTGACAGTTTATTTTTCTATAACCCATTGTTTTTATCTTGTCGGGGAAAAATGTTCACCAGCAGGGTTATGTCATTTAATTTAGAAGAGACATCTTTGATTGACAGTCTCTCAATATTTTTTTAAGATTCTTTCTAATAATATTAGTATAGGTAATCATACGGTTTCGAGTTCAATTTGGAACTAATTTGCACGAGTGAGTTTTTCAAAAAGCTGAAATTGCACGAGCCGCTTCGGCGAAAAACCGGATGATTACTTATTAATAATACAAACATGAAAAAATGCGCGAGGAAAAAGTGCCGGAAGATGTTTCTTGAAGCCCATTTTTTCGCACTCAAGAAAAATTTTTTCAGAGTTTCTGTACAAAATTTTGGTCATTGCCGTTTACATGAGAATGATCATTGGCCTACAACTTTCTCAATGTCTTTCTGCAAATCACAATCCAGAATTACGATGAGTAATTTGCACTGGTGTTACACTTTTTGCACCGGTGTTACACTTTTTGCACTGGTGTTACACTTGAACTGCACTGCTCTCAGCCAATCAGAATCGAGTAATTTTTTCATGTGTATTATTATTATT
>BLAZ01000797.1:379722-382222 GCA_014633955.1 Acropora tenuis
TACACTTATCAGTGGATTTGACAGAAAAACGAGGTTAATGTGTTAATTTCCATTGTATTGAGCCATTGGCCTCGTCCGCATGCAGCTGTAAACAAAAGAAGCATTGCCTGCACATTCAACTGTAATAACATCTACTGCATTCATGGTGTGTGCGCCTTCCCAGTTTTGAAACTTTTTGGGCAAAACGCTTATAATTCAAGCAAGAGCACTTGGGATAAATTATTAATACACTGTAACTTCCTGATTTTTCTGACTTGTCAATAGAGGACATAACTTTAACGGTTGATTTGAAAATAACTTTTTCAGTTGAGGTGATAACTGTAAACCCTTATTTTCCCCTCATAATTCAAGTGTGTTTATCTCTCAATTTCAACGCTTACACATCTGGGCATTATGTATTTTTTTTGGGCAAGAAGATCACCAAACCCCCAAGTCCATATGTGACCATACACCTATGATTGCAATGATCTTGGATTCAAGCAAAGTCCTGCTTTCAAGCCTTGATTTTTTTCAAGCCTCTTTCATAAGTTAACGGAACTCATGCACTATACTTGAATATTATTGTAACTATAGAACAAAATTAAATTTAAAACATCAACCTGGTCACTAAGTCCACCTCACTAAACATGAATTTTCTGTTCTGAGTTTTGCCATTTTGAAAAAAAATGGCTGAAGCCCAAGCTAACTCTCTGCTCAATACCTAGCTGAGGTGCTTGCAAGTATTCACTCATTGTCTTAAATGTTTTTTCTGAAATTCTCAACATCAATGATGGAGAATGGTAGTTGTCATAAGACAGCAGGTAGTTCAGGTAGTCAACATTAATTTTAGTTATAAAGATGGGTCAGCCAAAAAATGGCAATGAATTAGTAATAATAATAATAATAATAATAATAATGCATGTAGTAATAATAATAATAATAATAAATTATGTTTATAATAATAATATGTTATGCTTTTAAAGCTCACTTTGTATACTTTACCATGGACTGTTAAACATATATTACAGTCAAGATATAATAATTCTTTTGGTCTTATGCTAATATCTATTGTGCTCATCATCCTCACAAGCCTTATTAATTTTGAAAGCTAATATCATCTTACAACTTGAATAATATTATTATGCTTACAAGTGCTATTTACTAAGGAACCAAAGTTAATAGGTCTAGAAAGGAACGTAATTAGATGCTGCTCAATTGAATGCCACTAAATGTCCTACTAAGATGCCTTTTTCTTTTGTACCTTTTTGGCTTCTTTTTCAGGTTGGGTTTTGGGTAACAGCTTTCACCTGGATACGAGGAGCAGAATTAAGGACCATAATGACCTTTTTTGCAATAATTAGTTGTGCATATTTCTTGCCGAAAGTGATGGCGAAGTTCATGAGAAAAATGAAGGAACACTTCATGATGCTTATTGAAGTCAGCATGCATCCAAATGAGTGCAATCCTGGACACAGAGATTTTACCAACCAAAAATTATGAAAATACATAATCTAAACCTTACCTAACCCTCTGTTGATGTACCAATCTGCTTTCTCACGATTCACACCACAAAGCCTTAATCCATCCGGTGCTCTTAACACATAGGTCATGTAAAGAGGTGATTTTCTTGTTGTCCCATTTTTTGAAGACTTGTTTGATTTTTCTTTACTGCTCTTTTTCTTTGGGGAATCCTCTTTTCTTCCTTTGAAATCCATATCAATCACACCCTGGTAGAGCAAATCTCCTCTTTGAGAAAAGTAAGGGTCAGAAAATAGACTGATAACCTCATCTCTTGAAAGGTATCCCGCCATCTCATCAGATTCAAACTTACTGAGATCAATTGTTGTTTCATAATAATCGGTTCTGATCATTGATTTTTGCTGATATCCTTCCTCCTGCGTAGGGTTTCTGTTCCCTGCAAATTCAGATGTTGGGCTGTCATGATGTTCATCCAGATCTCCTCCTCTTCCTTCTCGGCCTTCATCTCTATCGCAAACATCTCTGAAACTGAACATCTCTTTGCCAGAGGAGCAATCCTCTGAATCTAAGCTTTGCTTGGCCTTTTCTTTCACTAACATAAGAAATATATGGCTTGCAACCAAAGCATCATTCATAGCATATTCAATCTGTTGAGTGCTGAGCTTTTCTTCTTCCCAATTGCTGCATTGAATTCTCCAAGATTTATTTAAGGTAACTCCCAATATTCTCTTGGCCAAGGCATCAAGACTCATTTTCTGACAACTGTTGCAAAAATAAGAAACAAGCCACAAAAAATAATTATTTCCAGTAATCATAGCATGGTAACAAATCTTCAGAGGCCAAGGGGAAGAACTGTAGCCAACACAGAACTTGTTCATCAGAGAGGAGAAAATTGAGGAGTTGTCTTAAAGGGCGAATCTCACAGTACAGTAATTTTGCTATTTTAAAGTCATAACTACCGGTAGCTGTAAAATTAAACTTGGTACTTGATTTAAAAAAGCAACATTCCTTACAAACCCAAAAAGGAGTAAAAAAAATTTGC
>BLAZ01000797.1:405154-417654 GCA_014633955.1 Acropora tenuis
TCATTAATTTCGTCTTTCTGCATTAAAAAAATTTCAAGTTTTTGCACTGTTTTGGATTAATTGACATGCTCTCTGCCAATCAGAATTCAGAAACTTTTGTATATATATTATTAAACATGGAATCTGTGATGTGAGTTATCATTGAAGTGAAATAAGGAACTTATACAGGAAGTAAAAGGTATGAAGAAAAGATCATGACTAGGAACAACAGTGATTAGATACAAGCTCAATTTTGATAAAATGCTGTGAAGCATTCATGTAGGCCTGTGAGAAAACTAAGCAAAGGGTTATTTTCTAAAGAAACAGTGGTACTGCATCAGTATCAAACAAACTGGTAAGGATCAAGTTAACATAAAAATATTACAACTGACTTTTTAAGTGCTAATTCTTTGCTCTGTAGAAGGGCTAACACTCGAAACACCAAGTTTTTCATTTCCGTACGGAGGTTGTTAGGCTGGGATTATGTTTACTATATTGTTTTCTTGAGGAATCATTAGCACAACCTATGACCATTATTCTTAGTATTTCTCCACACAAGTGATGTTTTAATTGTGTGAAAGTGTGAAGGGACACTTTGTGATGCTTTACATGCCACTTTGCACCTCTACTTTCAATCTTGGACCTAATATCTGTAAACAACACTTGAACTCATACAGAAAATTTAATCATCATCAGCACTTTTATAAATACAGAACTGAACTTACACTTGTCCAGCTCCAAGATGGTTTGGAGCTCAGACAGAGGAGCAGAATGCAGCTCATCATAGCTGTTATATTACACTTATCAGTGGTTTTGACACAAAAACAAGACTAATGGATCATTTTCAATTGTATTGACCCATTTCAATTGTCTTCATGCAGCTGTAAACAAAAGAAGCTTTGCCTGCAGGTTCAACTGTAATAACATCTATTACAATGATCATGGATTCAAGCAAAGTCTTGTTTTCAAGACTGTATTTTTTTCAAGATTCTTTCATTAATTACTACATAAGTTACCACAGAACTCATATACCATGCATGGCTTGTGTAACTATAGAATAAGACAAAATTTAATAATGTCTCACCCTGCTCTCAATAAAACCTGGGTTTTCTGGTCTGAGTTTTGCCATTTTGAAAAAAAAAAAAAAGGGCTGAAGCCTAAGCAAGCTCTCTATGTTAGTTTAGGTAGTCAACCATTTTGTTATGTAGATTAGTCAGACAAAAATGACAATAACACTAACAATAATAATTATGATAACAATAATAATAAAAAGAAGAAGAAGAAGAAGAAGAAGAGAATTATGATGATAATAATAATAATAATAATAATAATATTATTAATAATAATAATAAATATTATTGTTGTTGTTGAAAATAACAAGGCAATCATAGCATATATAGCTTCACCCTGGGACCACAGAGTGTATGAAAAGGAAGGTGAAAAGATTGAGAAATATCAGGACCTTAAGAGAGAAATTGGAAGACTATGGGGGATTAGGCATCTGGGAGTAGTTCTGGTAGTCTTGGCGCACTCGGAGTAGTAGGGTAAGCAAGAGGTTGGATGCATGGCTTGAGAAGCTAGGTGTTGCGATCAGAACGGGACTGTTGCAGAAAACAGCCTTGTTAGGCACAGCTGGGATTCTAAGGAAGCTGTTTGAAAGCTGAAGGAGAAGAAATGACACAAAAGACCTTTGGCCAATGGCTACGGCTCACTCCTTTAGTGTAATGTCGGCATAACATCTGCCGGAGCTAAAGCGTTACATTTACATAATACTAATAACAATAATAATAATAAAAAGAAAGGGAAAAAGTGGAAAAAGACCAGAATTTGAAGAGAGAGAGAGATCGGAAGATTGTGGAAACTCAAAAGGGTAGAACTCATACCCGTAGTGATAGGAGCCCTTGGAAGTGTCACTAAAGGATTTGATAGGTGGATTGAAAAGCTAGGGATACCACTCCATGTTGGAGTAATGCAAAAAGTTGCCTTGTTGGGAACTGCAAGGATATTGAGGAAAGTGTTGGAAATGTGAAGAAGACAATTCTGTTAGCCTTCTGTCATTTGTTATGACTCGCCTATTGAACAGAAGAAAACACGGCAATAACAACAGCCAGAACATGATGTTAAAATTTAACAATAATAATGTAAGTGATGCCTAAGTAAAGATCATTTTGTACAGTTTACCATTAACTGTTTCACATAAATTGCACCCAAGAAATGGTTGTTCTTTTGATCTTATTCTAATACCTATTGTTCTCATTATCCTCATAAGGATCAAAAGCTAATACCCTCTCAAAACTTGAATTATTGTGCTTGCACTGCTTAGTAAGGAACCGTATCTGTCCATAAATGAACATAATTAGATGCTGCTTTATTTCGATGAATGTCACAAAGTGGCCTATAAGACAGTCCTGTTTGGTTTCTTTTTCAGGTCAGCTTCAATTAGGTTACTGTTTTTGCCTCTATGAGGACCACAATTAGGGTGACACTTTTTTACCATTTTTGCAATAACTATAATTACTATTTATCCACATTTCTCACCAAAAGTGATGGTAAATTTAATGAAACAATGAGGAGACACTTCATGATGCTTGTTGAAGTCAGTTATTGCATATAACAGTGAGTGCAATCCTGGACATCATAATTTCACCAGCCAAAAACTTATGTAAATTAAAATACAATTTAGGCAAACCTTACCTTTTCCTTTCTTATCTGCTTTCTTATGATCCGGACTACAAGGCCTTGAGACATCTGGAGCTTTTGACAAGCACTTCTTGTAACGCAGGGATTTTGTTGTTGTACCATGTTTGGACAGCTTGTATGATTTTTCAGGACCAAAACAGTTACTGTGTTTTTCATTTGCATCAACCATCCTTTTTCTTGTCTTGAATGGCTCATCTATCACACCCTGACAGAGTGAACCTGCTCTTTGAGGAAAGGAAGGCTGAGTAATGAGATTGATAACCTCATCTGTAGAAAGGTACCCTTCAAACTTACCAAGATCTACAATAGCTTGATAATAATTAGCACCATTGGCCAAGTCTTGAAAAGATTTATCACAAATTTGAAGATCAGGACATAAATCACAGTCTCCTTTCAGCACAGATCTTTCATGAGTGAATTTTATTTTCTCATCATCAATCTGATATTTGCCCTCCTGTCCACGGTTATTCTTGATCTCTACAAATTGTGACGTAGGGCTATCGTGGTGCTGATCATTGTAACATGCAGCTGTTTCTTGTCCATTCAGGCAAAGTTCACCATTTTCTTCTAACTTCTTCAAGGTTAAGCCATTTCCATTGTTGTCTGGATGATATTGGCTTGTAATGGACGATGACTGGTTTGTGCCTTCATCTTTACTGCATTTAACACCTCTGAAATTCAACTTCTCTTCACCTGGGGTAAAATCCTCGAAAATATCTAAGCTTATTTGCTTGGGGTTTTCTTTCACTAACCTAAGGAACATTTGGATTGCAACCAAAGCATCATTCATAGCATATTCAATCTGTTGAGTGCTGAGCTTTTCTTCTTCCCAATTGCTGCATTGAATTCTCCAATATTTATTCAATTTAACTCCCAATATTCTCTTGGCCAAGGCAGCAAGACTCATTTTCTGACAACTATGTTGCAAACATAAAAAACAAACCACACAAAATAATTATTATTTCCAGTAATCCAGGTTACTAAAAAAAGATGTAACCAAGAAAATAGTAGCCCCACATCATTGGTACAAATTTTCATCAATGAAATATAACTTTTTGGCTGCATATGAAGAAAATCCTAGTAAAAGAATTCAGAAAAATAAAACAAAAAACAAACCACAAAAAATAATTATTTCCAGTAATCATAGCAACAATAACAAATCTTTAGAAGCCAAGAGGAAGAACTGTAGCCAACACAGAAGTTCAAGTTTATCAGAGGGAAGAGGATTGGGGTGTTAATGTCTTAAATTAGGGCCAATATCACAGTATTTCTGCTATTTTTAGGTCACAACTAATCGAAAAATTAAACTTGGTACTTGATTGGAAACACAACAACATTAATTCCCTTTTCAACCAAAAAGAGTACCGAAACAATTTCCCCATGAAAAGCCATCCACAATAACATTTTGAAGATTTTTGGAATAACGTCATCCTTAAACTTGATAATGTTGGCCAATTATTTTTCCAAGTTTCAATCCCCTTTTTCATCCTCACCATCCTGAACCACAGACAAAAAAAAACAAAAAAACAGTGTACTAAACAAGTTCCTATGAAAGAAACTTAAGGATTTACATAGTTTATATTTCCATTGATATTATAATGCATTTCTAACACTAAAAGAATTCCAGTCAAATGGAATGACACTACCTTATTATAGGAAATTAACCTGACTTAAATTAACACGAATTTAATGGAAAACGAGTTTCGAATAAATAAATTAATGCAAAAGAAGAGGTACAATTTCACAGTAAAGGAAATTAATGCAATTAAGACACAGTTGGTGGTGACAATTGAAACAAATTTACTTCAACACTGGATGCCAAGAAATTTAAAACTTAGCCAGGTGCCCAAGTCTCATACTCTGTAGAGAGAGAGTATTTTGACAATTTGAAATCTATCTTGGCCGAAATCAAAGGAGAAGATATTGACATCATTTAAGACAGCGACAACGATGAAGATGAACTCGAAATATTGTCAACCTTCGCCTTAGCTTTTGTGAAAGAAGAAAAATAAAGGAAGATAGAAAGGAAGAGAGCTTGTAGTTAATGTTTTTTAAGTGTCAAGAATGTCTGGACAAGTTTCAAAATTGCGCGTAAAATACTGGAAATTAAGAGCACGGAAATTAACGTTGCATTTAATTAATGTCACGGAAATTAACGCTCCACAAAAATAATGCGACTTCATTAAATTAACGCGAATTTTAACAATTCGCATTAATTTCATGCAGTGTCAATTTCCTATAATAAGGTAACCCTATTAAAAACCTTTTTCCCTCAGCACCAACTTCAGATGATCACATTCAGTTAGCACAAGTGCTCACCATAATCTAGTTACATGTTTGTTTTGATAACAATTATTATTCACCTTGGGATACTCAAGTAATTCATCTTTCTGGTATGCTGATGGGTGTTCAGCAGTAAATTAGTGAGTGCATCAAGGGAGGACTTGCGTTACAACTTTATAACTCCAAGGAGCGCAACTATCAGAATCCAGAAATCATGGAAAGAACTAAAATAACAATATGGCAGTGGCTATGCTACTAAAAATAGTAACACCAATCTCTTAACTTATCTTTCTCAGTTAGTCGCCAAAAGGCGACTTAAGTTTTTTATTTAGAGCCCTGCTATGTGAGAAATTCCACCCCCATCCCCTGTCCCCAGGAAACTCAACAGCCTTGAAATGGGGAGGGGTCATTGTTTTGAATGAATATCACAAACCTTTGGTCGCCATTCTCCAACTGAGTTATCTGAGCAACATGTCTCAGGTCTACACAGCCTCGTACATGGATGCCAAACATTTCCGACAGTCTTTTTGCATCATCCTGGATACCTACACCAAATTTAATAACAGTCTTGTCCTGCAAAATCTCCTTTACAACCTTAGGTATTTGACCGTCCATTTTACACAGACGAACAAGAAAACAGTCACACAGTGGAGTTGCAATTTGCAGTAGTGCCACACGTGCATTTACTTGGCCTTCCTTGTTTACCCACTCACAGTCTATACCAATGTAATTCATTTTGAAGGGATATTTTGAAAAACAACCCTGAAGAAGTTTATCACAGTAAGATGCATCTTCGATCACATAGACTCTAGCTGTTTTCGGGTCTTTGGAGCGCTTCCTTCTTTGAGACGAGCTCATATTTGTCGACTTTTTGTAACCTTTAGCAAGCCCAGGGAATAGAAGGGCGATAATCCTGGGTAGAAATCCTTTGAACGACATCAGTAACGAATGTATTATACTTCTTGGTTTATTGGGCTCCGACGGTGATCTTTTTTCCATGGTTTCGTTGACATTCTCGTACACACGATCTCCCATATTCTCCGTTTCCTCCATGTCTTAAGGTATTCCTGGAGGCTAAAATTGACCGAATTGGACTATATTTGCTAGTGTATTTTAACAGAGTGACGAATACTTGCAAGCTAAGCCCCGTTTCCGTATGCGTGTGTTTTTATGGCATATTCACCACGTGTTATTGGTAGTTGTTCCCAGTCTTTTTACAAGGTCAACAGAAAAATAAAATCGAGAACAGGTGACAAGTGAAGCCGGGAACGGGGATTGAGGATTAAAAACAATCTTTTTATTTTATGTCATAGGGTTGAATGAAAAGACAAACGAGCGTGCAAAATACACACCCAGGCGCAATACTCACAGGCTGCGTTTCCCTCGCGTCGCGTGTCCTCCTCGTCTCTGCTGCGTTTGGTCGGAGTTGAAATCCCTCATTCTCGCCTGTTCGTTATAATAGGAAGCTATCCCTTGCTGGTCCTCAACGAATTCAAGGAGCTACAATCTTTCAGGTACAACCAAGCATTCAATAACATTCTTCCATTCCATGGCAAAATATACAGCAGAACAGGAAAGTTAGCTTTCGCATTGGCGGTCCAGCAAACCTTGAAATTTGAAAATATTCCATTTGACAGTGATCTACTTTCGTAGCTGCTAAGCCTTTGAACTGAGGTAAGGCTGGGAGTGACCCTTTCGTGGAAAAAACGTTTATTGTAATTCCGTCTCATGAGGTCTCCTTGCGTGGCAGCGTGCTTGGGGCACTAGACTTGAAATCCAGTGTTCCCAAGTTCAAGTCCTGCTGTAATCTCCGGTTGGATTCCAAGTAGTTCCTAGTTCAATAGCATAGCTGGGCGTTTACGTAGATAAATGATCTGCATCCTGTATGATTCTTAATCTGTTAAATATTTTAAGTCGTTTGGTTGCTTTAAATGCATTCTTCTAAATGTAAATTCCTCTGTGAAGGTGATTAATAGCGGAATGAAGCAGCTACTGAAATCGAATATCAATTAAGGTGATTCCCTGGGTTTCCATTGCGCATCCCATACTACGCATAACATTGCGTTATAAAGATGGCGGACATAACTATTCAATCTAAATCCTGATTAAGTAAGGTCCAAATTAACACAGACGGACTCTCGTTCTTATCAAAGAATTCGAACCCCCAGTGAAAGCCGATTCGAACAATCGCGCTGGTCTGTTTTCGGAAGTGCAAGTAACTGAAGCATGACGTGCGCCTTTCTTTTGGCTTTGCAGCTCAACGACCACGGTTACCCCCATTTTTTATTAACCTATTTTAATAACAAATGTGTCTTAATCAAGGTCAAAAAATATCACAAAAATCTATGGCCAGTTTTAAAGAAGTTCAAAGCCGAACAGATGCTGGCACACTGAGTTCAACAGCCCATGTCATAATAGAAACAACTTTGGAAGAAAAGCGGTCAGGAAGTCATTCAAATAAATCTTTTTCGAGAACAAAATGATCAAACAGTTGGATTGAGGCAGCCTCTGTGTAACATCAAAAGATTTCCTTCAAAGAATAGAGCCCCCTTTTGTCCAGAATAGGGAGTGGCCAAACATGGCCAGATGGGGTTAATTGGATGTGTTCGTCAGTGTCTTACAATGGAAACGAGCATGGTAACAATTATTTCTCAAATTTAAAACTTTTTCGCATATTCAGGAAATGTTTTGGTCATTTTCATTTCATTTTTCAACCTCCAATTCATTCACATAAAATACTGAAAAAAAACTGTAATGCCCAGGCCCGAGTTGTTCGAAGCATGGCTAGCGCCCACCAGCGTTAACTACCGTAGAAACGTACAAGTTTCGATCCTTCTTAACCCATCCAATTCTAGATTAGTGGAAATTTTAAATGTTCTCTCCTTACCGAGGATTTTTCACAAGATTAAGGTTTAAGGAAAAGAAATTTGCACTTTATAACCTTATTGGGCCACAATTTTGTGGCAAACCCTCCTTTATAGCGGTAAATAAATAGCAATTAAAATTTACGCTAACCTAGGATTAGCCTAATCGGGCTTTGAACAACTGGGCCCAAGATTGCAAGTAATGAGACGTATGCAGACTTTATTATTATAAGCATAACAAAGTGTCCTCTCACACTTTGAGTCAACTTGGATATCACTCATGACATAAAATGCAGATATAGAGCCAAGAGGTCCTTCAGTGTCTCCCTTACCCTACTTCTCAAATGGGCAAAAAACAATAACCCTAAAATAACATAAGCACTACAACATCAATTTCTTTTGCCGAAACTTTGCTAGTACACTGAATTCAATTTTTGGCACCACACCTCAGGAAGTCAAACAGAGAAAAAGATTGACACCTTCAAAAAATAATTATTATTATCAAAGGTTTAAACTTTAAACGTTATAAACAACTCTAGCCTCCCATGCAGACTCTCTTAGGGATTCGTCACGTGTTCCTCCCCATGAGGGGAGGAACGCGTGACGAACCCTAAGATGGTCTGCGAGGGAGGCTAGAAAAACTCCAGTAATTCCCAAATTTTTTGAATGGATAGCTTTTCTTTGTAAAATTCATGTGACGTTTTTTTTTTTTGCCTTGTAAATCAAGTTATTGCTTTTGAATCAAGTAACAAGTTTAGTTTTCAACCAGTTATGTCATAGAAACAGCATAACTAGTATGTACCATGACAGAGCCCATTTAAGCTTGAGTGTATGCTTCAGTGTTCTAACATGAGAGTTAGTTTTCATTTCCCTTGGTTTTAAAGCATTTTTAACCCTACTGGAGTTCCACTCTAATGGTGTTACACTACCCCCCCCTATAACCACACACATACCTCCTGATTTGAATCAAAATCAAGCATGCATTTCTTTACATGCAACCCTGGACATAACTAACATTTCCTGAATAGATGTACCCTTAAGTAAAAGTCTAACATGCCACTACAAATGGTCCTGATAATCTCTGAAATTTACTTTCAAACCTTAATGATGATGACCCACTGACCACAATAGTGGAAGAAACCTTAATAGGCTACCTTGTATCAACAAAGTGTTTGCTCCAAAGCTTCTCAAATTCTAAAAGTTTCCCTTCCTGGCTAAGTCTTTTACAACTTCAAACTTGTGAGACACAAACTTGGCATTTTTTTGAGCAGGTTTCCATAGTTGCCCACTGCATGATCATCTCTGGAGTCTGAGAAGAAGCACTTGTGCAGTGTTTCTGCACAATAAGACAGAGTTCCTGGCATCTGTTCTCTGCAATCGTCTTACCAGCATGACTTACCCTAATGCCCTTACAGCCAATAATTTATCTTTCCTGATATCTGGATCTTCCACAAGGCAAGACACAGCAGCACTCTCTTTTAAATGAAAAAGAAACAAACAAATAATTAAAAGCATGCATACTTTAACCTTAGGATTTATCAAAGCCCTAATACGAGACAAGTCATAATGTGCTATTTTAACAAAATTCTTTAATGTGATTATGTCACATACAATGCATGAACACATTTCACTCTCCAGCAGACAGTAAAACCTTATTCATTGTGAATGTGCACATAACTTAGAAATCTGACTCTGAGCCATCATAATTTTCAGGAAATCATTCTAAAATAAGGTGTTACTGCAACACAATGAGGTGTTACTACCATCAACACAGCACACCAAAAGGTGTGTACAAAAACACACTTTTTGATATGTTACATTAACCCCTTGGTTTCATTGCTACCTGACAGTCCGGTCTCAGTCAGTTACCATGAAAAAACTGAGTGTCCTAGTGAACCTCTGGCTTTAAGTGTGCCACAAGGCTTGGTCTTCAAGGACTGATGCTATTCTCCCTATATTTTTTCCATTGGATGAGGCTATCAATGGCCACAATAGACAGCCTGATTAATTTTTCTGATGAGACCCAACTAGATATGCAGCCTGGTGAAGACTGTGCTAACCCATTAGCAAAACTTGAACTCTGCACCAGGGATGTAATTACTTAGTGTGCAAATAATGCTCTGATTTGCAATCCTGGCAAGACTGAGGTTGTTGATTTTTCCTCAAGTTCTTAAGAAAAAGAAGTATTACAAGGCAAAGAAGTAAATGGAACTGTAGTCCAATCTTTCTATCCAGTTTTCAATCTAGCTGTTGTTTAAGATAGGCATCTGAATTGTTCTTCTTATGTAAATAAAATTTGTACATCAACATTGCTCTCTATACAAAGAGTATTGTGTTTTTTTTTAAAGGTGGCCTATGATTTTCGACAAAAATAAAATTATCAGGGTGTGTAATTTAACAGTCATGGGCTTCCATCTTTATGATTTATGATATGGTAGTCGCATTGAGTTTTGTTCTTTTAACAAAAGGTGTTAGAAGATGCCTAGGGGACATAAAAAAAAATATATGTTTTGGGAAAAAAATTGTTTTTAGGTCTGAAATAATAATAATTGTCAAACAGGTTTGATTTTTTTATTTCCTTTTTTTTTTAGTTAACAAGTAATCTGATAAAGGAAAAATAAAACTGCTTTTAAAACTTTTGAACGAAACCCATATCCACATGGGAAAGTTGTTTGCATTTGACCCTTGTGCTTTTGTTAAGACAATAGAAGTCAAGATGGCCGCCGTAGCTGTAAAAAGTATTAAAGGACAACAATAGCATTTTGTTAATTATCGAAATCGAAGACATGTTACGCTCAATTCAGGAACACCGATGTACTAAAAAGTAGGCATTGGACTAATTTGAGGTATTTTTCGCTACTGACTGCTAAGAAAATAATTAACAGCTTACCTGCTGTCGCTTGCACCTCCTTCATTATCCGCTTTCTGATACGAAGTAGATTTCTAAATCGCCCCAAACTCGCCTAAATCGTCCCTTGGTAGAAAAAGGGTGGATCCATCTATACCGTTATCTAAAAGAGAAAATGTCCGAATAACACATGAAAGAAGAAAATCTACGGCATTCAATATTGACATGTGCTTCAACAATTCAGGTTTACTAACCTCTCAGCAAATGGAGGGTATCTTGCAGCACAATTCTCCTTTCAACGATGAAAGACGTTGTTCTGTCGTCTGTTGTCAAACTTGTCAGGTCCATTGCCATCTTCAAACTGATGGAGCAATGGAACAATGTGGCTAGGGGTTCCTTTTTATTTAATTTAATTTTTATTTTTTTTAACGAAGAAGAAAATCCACGGCAAAACCTGAGCATTTTAAAATGCGGCGCGTTTACCCACGTGACAATACGAACCGAGGCTATGCTGACTATTCTTCCCTGCAATTGGTTAAGAAGGATCATGTGACCTTTTCACCTTTTAAGGACGAGATACTCTCGTATCGAGGAGCTAATTAGAGAGCTTTAGATTCGAGGACGAGGACGAAGACGAGGACGAGGACGAGGACGAGGACGAAGTACTCTGTTTTCGCCACAACGAAATTTTCAAACTTTTTTGTCTTCAACTAGGCCGGGACGACGAAGTTGATTGCAACAACATTGTCACGCCATCACTGTCACGAATTTGAGCATGCGCACAATGAGCAAAAGTTGGACTTGGTCCTCGTTCTCGTCCTCGTCCTTGAATCGAAAGCTCGCTACTGACTGCTGTTGGGCAACGACCATGCTGCGAGTACAGCTGTCGTTTTTCTTCATCATTGTTCTCCTACTGCTGTTCATCAATCTAGTTTTTCTCGTTAACACCCCAACTGTTACCGAATTCCTCCTTATCGTTCCTGTCAGGCTGTTCTTCACTCTCGTTTTCTTGACCAGTAGGCCAACTGTGATTAACTTTCTCATTACTGTTCACTTCCTGCTGTTCACATATCTTGCAAATCAATCTTGTACTGTATTCTTGTCGTTTCCATTGCTTTGTAGTAACTGCGTTATGGATACGGGTCACTCCGTGGTCTCTAAACTTTCCACAATCTTTAAAAACATTACTCCGCAAAAACACTTTTAATGTATTTCCAAGCACATTTGAATTTCGTATGCAACTTCCGCTCGGACAACTCTTCTCTGATTTCTGGTACAAATATAACAAAATATTTTCTCCTCTTTTACGTCGCACGGAAGTGTGCTAAATGACACATATACATACTTAATTTTCTACTCCCAATAATGAGGGCTTCTCAGACCCGATGAAAAACAATTTAATGAACACAAAGAAAAAAAAAACAAAACAAAATGGACGAAACGACTGAACAATAACAGCAACTGTTAAGAATCCCAACTGGCCAGAAGCAATAAACCAGTCGGCTATTTACACCCTTGTGAGCAGAGTAACATATTTTTTGTCTTATTTGTCATCATTTTAACGAGAGTTCTGTTACTTATTTCTATAGTTTAATTAATCGCTTAAACAAAAGAAAAAATCGAGTTTCTCACGTACAATGCATAAGATTTATTTATTCATTGATGAGTGATTCTTCTGAAAGAAAAACAAATTAATGGATTTCATAAAGGCTGATAAAAGTTGAAAATGGAGTTTTAAAGTCAAAAGGAAGAGAACTTCCATGGGATGTTATAACAGCGGCTTGATCGATGATGATGGATTTTGAAAATTCAACATTGCGGTGGCT
>BLAZ01000797.1:441829-444329 GCA_014633955.1 Acropora tenuis
TCTCGTTAAGGTCTGGGTTTATTTTTACGTTAGGCGTTGTTTGAGCAACCAATAAGGAGCTTTAGCAATGATGACGTCGACGTGAACGAAAACAGCATAGAAAAATAGATTAAAAGGACAATAACAATTCACGTCCGCACGTGCGTTTTGCAGGGATGTGCACGCCCCAATCTTCGCACGTGCGTATTTAATGAATTTTGATGCAATCTTTTTCGTTAACTTTCTCATCCTGAGCACAAAGACGCTTTGACTACAACGATGACGTCATGTGAAAATGTAACTTCGCGTTTCTACCATCATTTCTCCAGCGATGTGGACGAGTAAGCTATGTACTTATTGTGTTTTAATTCGATTTTTATGAGCGGTTTGGAGACGAAATTCGACAAGCCACGGTCCACTATAATCGCATATTTAACAATGCACGCTTTTGTTTTGCCCTACCCTTGATGAACGGAGTCGACGACAGCGAGAAAGTAATCTGAAAATCTAACCTCGCGTTTGTTTTACCATTTGTCCATTATTACAAGGCATTTGAATGCCAAAGTTTTCTAACTAGCATTGACGACAAATTTTTAATTTTTCTTTCTTCGAATCTCCAAACCGCTCATGCCAATTGAATTATAGGATATATAGTAGAGCGATTTGTCGAAAAACCAAAACCAAAGCAATTACTCCGACTGAAAACCCAACAGGGGAAAACAGCAAGATAACCAATCAGAATACTAGCAATTGCTTGTAACTTACTTAGAGTGCGGGGAAAACCAGGTTTTGGTTTTGCTTCTCATTGGTTGAAAAGGTAGTACGAGATTTGTTGACCAACCAGTAAGCGAACCAATTGGAATCAAGTTATCACTTTCGACAGTCATTTGAAAACCTCTCAACTACGACGACCCGCAATAATCGTGAGCTTTCAATTATCGTAATTGCGTTGAAACCTATATTCCTTCTAGGTTTGAGCTTTAAATATCATCAATAGAGCTTTTCAATTTTTTCGTTTTTACTTCTTTTGCCCGCCTCGAATAGCCCTTGCTATAGTTGCGGGCAAAAGCTCAATAATTTAGAATTTATAAGATCTAAAAACATTCTTGTAATTACTCAATAATTTGATCTGTTGAATGAACTAAATTGTCGTTATTTGAGATACAATAAGTGAAAGGGCACACGTAAAACGGTAGGATTTCCATATAGCGATATTTACTTTTTATAAACAATTCTTTAGATATTTAAATTTGCCAACCACAGAAGCAAAGAATTCTTTGTTTCGACAGCCAATAAACCTCTGATTGGACATTAATGACAATAGGCGACGTAACGGTGAGTATCGCTATAATGCCTTGAAAACAAAGTTATGTAATACATCTCTCGTTTTAAAACTGAAATCGCTGCAAATCTGTTGCTAACTGACGATGATTGAGAAGAAACCAACCAGGTTTTTTCGATATTTGGGAAATTGCAAATTTTCCCTTGCATCTGAAATTTACTGTTAACCTCAAATAACTTCTCCGTCGGACAGAAAGGGTATTCATACGAAATAACGAAACGTGAATGAAGACCCAGTTTATTTTAGATTCTTTAGCATAATAATAATAATTCGAATGTTTATCCAGGATAACCCTTCAGTACGATGTACTGTTATCAATGGGGTCCTGCATATCGAATTAAACTAGGAGTCAATTTTGCGGAGGGAGGAAACCGGAGTGTCCGGAGAAAACCCTCGAAGTCAGGTTGAGATCGACTGAAACTCGATCCACATACAACATTGTAGCAGAGGTGGAAGGCGTGATTGATGTCCACTGCGCCAGCCTGACTTCCCATAAGTAGCCCAGCCAGAATACCCGGTTTACTTTCATTAAGAAGTGGATTCGGCGTCAATTTCAACACTTTCAAGAGTGCAAAATTCTCGGCCACTATTGTTAACCTTGGACTTTTGAAGAACGATTCAGAAATCAAAGGATGCTTCATTGTTATTCAATGAAATGCAAATAGGTGGCCGGGTATTCTGTCGCGAGCTAAATACTAGTTAATTCGCGCTGACAGTATCTAATCCGTGCCTGCATGCAGGCAAGGTATTCTGAAATAAAGAATAGCTAACGTTATTTGTTCTTTACGACTAGCTATTCTTGAATTGCTCGCAGTACAAAGACGACTGCTTCAACAAAGCCAAAAAAATCACACCAACTGATATAATGAGAGAAAAGTAATCGTGCTGCACGTGCGGCGCGCACTTTGGAACATTGCGGTGCTTAATTAGAAACAACAACGCCACAAATTAAGAATTTGATTGGTTGAACAAGGACAAATAGGCGTGCCACACTTGCGGCACGCACTTTAGAACCTCAACAAAACAACAACGTGACAACTCATAAAAACAAAAGTAAATCTTAGATTTTCTGCATTTAATTCAGCGGTGCGCACCCCAATTCTGTTGCACCATATTTCTCTAACATCGCAGAAAGTGAGCAAGATGGAGTAATTACGGTTGCGCAAACATTTATTTTCA
>BLAZ01000797.1:548623-551123 GCA_014633955.1 Acropora tenuis
GTTGCTTCTTAACTTCAGAAAAACATCTTAAAATTGTATTTCATTTCATAATGATAGAAATAATTATCTCAATTTTCTGTAACTTAGTTTTCAAGATGAAAAAAGGTCATCTAAAATTCTGAAGGTTTATTGATTTGTTGACACTGGTTCTCAAAATAATGGTGTGGCTAAGATTATACATGAATGTTTACAGTACGTTTTGCTCACCTGTTGTCCATGGGCCAGACCCATGGAGTCGGTGCACTGAAATGCTCGTCTAAAGTTGGGCTTCGGTATTACATTGTTGGGCTATAGCTTGGCTACAGTTGCCTGGGTGCTAGAGACAACATAAAACTGAGCAATTGGCAACCGGAAAGTTTAGTGAGCTGATCTGTCTTAGAAGAAGGTTTTCTGTTGCACTGTACTTCATCAATTTTAATCTCATTTTTCATACTTACGACAATAATAATTATTGTAGAGTAATATTATTTCAATAATATTAACTGACTGGCCAATTAACATTGCTAATGGCCTTGTGATCGGTGTAGGTTTTGTCTATCTTAGAAAAGCCTTGACCTTAGTGTTCATCTATGGAAGCCTCATAGATATATGGCAGGGGCACAAGCAGGATTAATTGATTGAAATCTTATCTTTATGACCAAAGTCAAAGATGGTGCCTTGCTGATAATAATTAGTTAAATGTTGCACTGGTTACTTGTGGCATCCCTCAAGGCAGCAAGCAGCTTGGACCACTTTTGTTCCTAGTTTACATCAATGGGCTACATGATTGCACCAGGTTAGCCTCTCCGTGGATGTTTGCTGATGATACTCACGAAACCTTAGCTGTCCACACATTGCCTGATGTCGAGAAATGGGTAAATCACTGGCTTATTTCCAGCAAACTGAGCCTAAATGTTGCAAAGACCGAATTTATGATCATCAGGTCAAACTAATGATTAAGTATGCTTTCAACATTCTTAAAGATTAGATATTTTAATATTGAAGTTGATGCTGAGTGAACCAACAAAAGTTAAAGAAAATCAGTGGGATTGATAATAATTATTGATGGAGACCTCTCATGGGCTAAACCTGTAGATGAAATGAGCAAGAAGATATATTCAGCTGTAGGTTCAAAAGAACCTGCTCTCCTATTATATTTACCAAGCTGTAATCTTCTGTCACTTTGACAATTTTTAGTTCTGTGCGGGGCGATTACAACTTAACCTTAAGCAATAAACTTCAAAAACTTCAAAAATTAATAGCATTGCCATGGTGATTAGTAGGTCCAATCATGACATAAGCACTAGTTTCCTTATAAATTTCCTTTTTAATATTGGGACAATCTTATTACTCATCAAAAAAGCTTGAGGCTATATTGATGTTCAAAATTATTAAGGGCCTCTCTCCAGTGCTGTACCTTCAGATCAAATAAACTAGGTAAGTAACATTGACTTTAAATTAGGAACAACCAAACAATGTAGGATTAAAATACGCCAATCACAGCTGATCATTGTGACAAAAATGGTAATGCATAGAGCCAGTAATGACGTCATTGCCTGATTATATTTTATAGATCAGGAGTTAGCAACAGAAATGTAGCTATGATCTACAGAAAACCTATGACTACACTGTGAGACATTATTTTACATGGTAAAATCTTCAGTATACATTATAATGAAAACTACAATAATGATTTATTACAGTGTTTTACAAGATTGCTCTGTGGAAGCTCAACTAAAAGCTGTTTCTCCTTTGAAATATCCAAGAAAGTCTGATTTCCTTATACTGCCAGGCAGATCACTATTCTATAGCATTGCCCAGCCATAACAAAAAGCGAACTTGCAATGTTTTGTTTGTGGCATCAGTCACTCAAGTTAAGCATCAGAACCTCTTATGTTACTTTGTACAGCGGGTATGGAATTAAATTTACCCTCTGGGTGGGTGCTTATTCAAATCATGGTTGTTATTAAAACAAATATGTTATGTGCTTGTACTCTTTATGTTGTATTATGTGAAGAAAATTTTCTTGGTTTTTCTTTGGTTCGGTTTATACCCTGTAAACTACCTTTAGCTCAGTTGATTAAGTTACAAGACAAAGTAGTTGAAATCATTCATGATGTGCCACTCCATGATCACATTACTCCTCATTACATATTTCCATCTTTACTGCACTTAAATCCTACCTCATTTAGAATAAACATTAGGAAATTCTACCCAACAATAATTATTGGTTGCTACTACAGGAATGATATTCCTCTATATATTTGTGAGAAGCCAACAAAATAGTTATTCAAAGGAGCACTTTATATATAAAATTATTACCTTATTTTGTTTAGTTTCCTTGTTTTCCCTCTTGTATTTTATGTTCTCTGTTTATCTTAGAAGTGTACTTTTATTTTTAATATTTAAGGGCATATAATTATTAGCTAATTATATTTTTCCCTTCTCTATATCTTTTGTCTTCAGTAATGAATTGCAACTCTACAGATTATTTGTAAGTTAATTGGAAATGAAGGAAAAT
>BLAZ01000797.1:788286-793286 GCA_014633955.1 Acropora tenuis
GTTAAAACAGTTTACAGTAATTTCAGCCCAAACTTGAACGATACGAATGTCAACTGCTCCTCTCTTACACCCAATTTAAAAACGCTGATGACCTTTGCAATGTGATTCTGGGTTCGACATTACCTGAAAGGTCGGACCACTAATAGCATCCGCCATTAGGTCCTTTGCCATTGAATAATCCGTCACCTAGGAAACACAATCAAGTCAAGAGATTAAACAGGGGTTCCGAAAAGGAAAATTTGGGGGTTGAGGGACGGCTTCATATTCACATTCTTGGGTCGCCTGCGTTCGAGATTTGCCACAGGATATGTTAAATGTTCATCTCGAACGATAATGACGATGCTGACGATAAATATGATTGCGACGATGAAAAGAAATCGTGTACTGGCTTACTACTGTATTTAACAATTCATTATCTGACTCCTCCCCGTTTGTACCTCAAGATAATAAGAAAGCTTTATATTGGTGTTAGTGGTTGGGAGAAGCAAGGTTATCGTTGAGGTGAGAGCACTCACCTCCTACCAAAGTCAATGTAAAAAAAAGTTGGCAATTGCCAAAAGGACTACCGGTCGAAACGATATGATAAAGATGATGAAAACAATGGTAGCAATGTTGGCAACAATGATTGTAACAACGATGATAACACGATGGTAACTAGGAGTTACCAATATTACTTTTGTTATTATAAGTATCATCATTATCATAATTATTATTATTATTATTGGTATTGTTATTATCCTAATAACGGAGGTTTTGAACAAACAATTGAGAGTAAAAATTAGTGATAATAATGATGATTCGGTCATCATTTTCAAATTCATAAAAACTAAAAGTCAGATTCTTGTGAGTCCTTTAAATACTAAGAATGTGTGTAAAAATTTCGTTGCATATAACTAAAAGCACTATAATGCCTGAGCTGAACACTCAATCAGACTCAATCAAAGCAACCTGAACTGAACACTCAATCTGACTCAATCAAAGCAAAACTATTTAGTACCTAATTATTACCCTCTACGTTCCACATTTTAGTGCTTTTAATTATATGCAAAGATATTTTTACACACATTCTTAGTATTTTAAAGAACTTTATACAAGAATCTGACTTTTAGTTTTTAGGAATTTGAAAATGATGAACGAATCATCGAAAAGTCTCACTAATTTTCACTCTCAATTGACTGTTATTATCATCATAAAAAAGTAATACTTATCACTGTTATAACTATATTATTATTATTATTATTATTTTTATTATTTAAGCTGCCGATTAACTTGATTTGTAGTCTCCCCAATAAGTGAAGATCTGGTATTGGAAAATTTGATAAGGTGTTAATTAATATTTGCAAGGGCACAGAACTTTGACCGCACCTTAGTGTCATAACAGCCTGACGGACCTCTGTCAGACGGAATGAGAAGATCTCCACGGGAACAAATGGAGTTGTAGGGATTTTTGTCGGAGTATGGATCATGCGGGAAATCTAAGATGAATAGACAATCATGATGAAGTGAGTTTAAGAAAGACACATCCCCTCCCTGGGCAATCCGGCCTTTGAGAGTCTGAACTGTCCACAATTAGGTCATTCAAATTTCTCATTTCATTTCTAACTTAATAAAGTTTGCCATAAACCAGATTTAGAATAAGAAAAAGCAAAGTTAAAGAGCCGTAACAGTAGATTCAATACAAGTTGATCTTCTACCCGAAGGTGCATTCAATCACGAAGAACTAAGTGTAACTCTCTTTCGCTTTGTCCAGAAATGCACATACAATTTAACTAGTGTGTATGCCAATTTAAATGAGTGTAACAAAGCCCCAACTCACCTGTCTCATTAACTTCAACATTACTAGAGGACAAAGAAATTCAGACAATAGACCACTTCGGAAAATACCATAATACCATTATTTTGTTCGTGCCCCCAAATTTGGCATAAGCATGTTTCCAGTTTTTCTGACAATGGTCCCAAGAGAAAACAAAAACAATGCTTTTTAATATGCAAAATTTGGGCGGACAAACAAAGAGTATTATGATATTTTCGAAATGGCCTATAAACTCCACTCCTCAAGTAAGCAAAACAGTAACCCCACACCCCAGCTAAAAAAATAGAAACCACAAACATTGACTTCACAGGACACTTTGTGAGGTTTGTCAAAACTCAGGATGCATCAAATTATGTGAAGTTCTGCACATGGCGCGAACTCCTCACTCCATCTTACTCTCCATCTTACTGAAATATGCCACATCATGTTAAATTATCTATTTTCATACCGAGAATAAAAGACAAACTTGTCAACATTTTCCATTCCTTAATAATCATGTTGCTGAGGATAACTAACCATTGTAGCGAAGTATCCTTTTCATGCTCACCATGTCAATGACCTGACAAAAATGAATATAAGAAGTGGTTTCACTTCAGACACGGATATTTTAATCGAAAAAATAATATTCAACTTTAAGCAAGGCAAGTTAAAACGAAACCCTATCAAAGCAAAATGTCTCGAAATAAAAGCGGCCACATTTCTATAGACTAATGAGCCATTTCCACATGCTTCGAATGGAAGCCTTTTCAACATGCAGAAATCTTTGCTCAATTTGCAGGCCTATCGGCAGTTTCAACAAATGAATAATAAATTGGTAGGCAGTGTTATCTTGCCTCTTAAAAACTAAAAGAAGGAATTGTAATTTACTTTGTTTTCTACATGGCTGTAAAAAAATAAGATAAAATTATTAAGGACTATACCACATCTTTGAGTGTGCAATTTCTTCTGTTAATTCTGATTTATTCTTTTGATATCATAAATAAGAACACAGCAACAAGAAAAAAACTGCTCAGATATAAGCTGCAACATTGAAAAGTAAACTGATATTTGAGGATCTGACAAACAAAAAGAACAAATTCAGCCTTCCTAGAACAACTACACGAGAAGTTGAAAGAAAAAAAACAGTGCATGGCTATACCAATGAAATTCACAAAGGGCTGCAGGTTATTACAGACTGGGAACCCTGTGCTTCTACTTATTTTCCGAAATAACCATCTCCTTTTTATATTGTAATTCTCTCAGTTAACAAATTTCACTACCTTTCCTTGATCTCGGCGAAATATTTCTGCCCGAGGGGCCAGCTGATAAGAGTACGATAATCCATATTTCTTGACAAATTCAGGGTAACCACTGAGATTATAAATCTGTTGAAAGAAAAAAATGATTTCCCATGACTACAATGTAACGAAAGATTTCACAATGATGATGACCTACAAAATTTAAAACATCACTTCACTTGAAAATACTTACCAAGAGAATATAGATGTAGTAACTTTTCTGAACGAACAATATAAGAGAGAGGATCGAACAAAGTACCAAATTGTACATGCCAGCTGATGCCCCCTTCATTGCTACTATACTGTTAAAATTACTACCTTTAGTTTATTCTTTTTTCATTTTTAAATTAATTTTTAAATTTATTCATGCAGAGATGTGATTTTTCAAAACTGTGTTGCTGGAAACACAAAAGAATTGCACCAAACTAGGGGTCAAACCAATGATCTTCCAATAATTATTACTAGTTTGGAGTAAACTCACAAACAGTCTGGTGTGCTCTTAAGTAGAAGCCAAAACTAAGAACTTCTGATCCCTAGTTCGGAGAAATAGGTTCAGCTGATAATAATTGTCCCACTCTACAGGTAGGAGTGAAGTTGCTGAAATAACAATTATGTGCAATTCTAGGTTGTTTTTATTTTCACAGGTGATGGTAGAACTGATAGTCTTCCCTGGTAAATTATAGGGAAAGGGTGTGGATTTCCTTACCAAGATATTTAAACATCCTCCATGACCTTCAATAATAATTACTGCATGCTGAGGCAATTTTATTTAATGATATATGGTCGGTAGATAGATAGACAGAAAGGCTGCGAGAGACAGAGAGTTTGATAGATAGATAGATAGATAAATAGATAGATACATTGATAAATAGACAGATAGATACACTGGTAAATAGATATATAGATAGAAGCCCTAATCTCATTATGCAACTGTCACATTTATGTGCCCCTAGAGTTTCTAATGCTCTGATCTGAAGCAACTAACATTTTTACAAACCTGTTCGTGAAAAGGAACATTGTAAGATGGCCAATACCCTGCTCTTAGGATTTCAGTTTGATCACTGCCCACCACCAACCTAACAAGTAAAGGTACATAGGTTTTAGCTGAAACATCCTTTATTTTGTGGCAATAGGCCATTTTCCAATTCAATCACTACAGTCTCACTTTCAAAGAGAGTCTATGTAAGAAGCTTTTGTTATGAATATCAGTTTTCATTGCTCTTGAAATTAGAACTAATTACCATAAGAATACAAGAATTTTGCACACAATCTCTTTTTGACAGGAGACTGAGAGCAAAATTAATGGCCTCTTCAAATCTCTAGTACCGGTAACAACTTGAAATACTGTAAAGAGAGACACCAGGTAGGAATAGGACAAGGCATGGCTAAGTTGACCTCTCTCAGCCTGATTCTTTTTGCAGGCTCACTTTTAGTCATACTTTCAACAGAGTACAAACTTAAGGCAAAAGAGCAGCTGTCTCATTTGATTTGTGCACTATCTTAGAGTCAAGGGTCCCTGGATCTATCACTGCTTCAATTTTCCTTCCACTCACGCAGCTGTATCTTGAATTACCTACAAAACAGAGCCCTTAAAGAAGAGAGAGAAGGACACTCTAGCATGCAGCTTCCATTGATACCAGCTCTCAAACTGAGAGCCAAATGAATGGAACTTCCATGCTGCTGATGATAAGCATAGCAACTTTGCGGTTCCATTCATCATCTTCAAACCAGGGCATGAAACCATGTAAAACCCAACCAGACAGTAGGTTAATAACGGGATTATACAACACCTAGTACATAATTATACAAAACAGCTTGAATCTTATTATGCAACTAACTATTGGATATTTATAGCCAAAAAATTATATGGGGACCCAAAGAAAGGAAAGATTTACCCTGGTATCTGCTCC
>BLAZ01000797.1:877856-882856 GCA_014633955.1 Acropora tenuis
ACGACAATGAAAAAATAGTGCTACGTGACCGAAGATACAACGGCTAACATCTTAACAGAAACGAAAACGAAAAGAACGAAGGACTTCTTGTTTCAATTTGATTTACGTTTCAAGTTGTCTCACGGCACTGTCTGCAGAATTGCAAATAGTCCTGGTATACCTTGCCCAAATAACGTGATATGCATTAAAGTTGGTTTTATCAAACGAGTTGATAAAGGTCGAATCACCACCTCGACGTTCCATCACCTCGTTAAAACAGAACAGACTCTAGAGAAATACTTCAAAAGAGTTACTTTGGTTTTGGTTTTAATTGATTTTCTCAGTAGTTTTTCTAGTGAAATTTTTCGACCAATTAGAAACTAGCAAGGCATTGGCATTTCTTTAACCAGAGTTAGTTGATGGTACGGTTCAACATCAAAACCAAAACAACAGGGTTGACTTGTTAATTAGATTGTACTTAGTGTACTTAGTGTAGTCCACTTAATAGACAAAAAAGGGGTACCACCTTGTTATGAATAAGCGTATAAAATAAGTAGGAGTCAGTAGAGGTGGCAGTCCGTAGAAGCCAGAGTTAGAGCTCAATTAGTAGAAAGAGTTACGAACTACTGAAAGTAGGGTCGAAGTGGAAATAGAATCGTTACAGCTGCGTAGTGCCAGTGTGCTTTTGAAGAAATAGAGTCTCGGTACCTCCCGCTATTTAACGCGGGCCGCTCTACAATAGGCTAGTCCTATGAAGTTTGCCGGCTTTCCTAACCATTCCCCTCTATTAACGCCGGTTCAACTAGAAATCAAATTGACTTGTGAAACCAAGTGTGGCATATGTTTTCCTTTCGTCACACCATCTCGGTTTTCAAAGTAATTGACGCGATTTGTTTTACTTTTACTCCTCATTGGTTTATTAAAACGAGTAAATTACTACGTGAATTCCAATGGTTTAATGTTGGCTGAAAATGGCAGTTAGATTGCCCTTGAAACTGGCTCAGTACTTGCTTTGGTTTTGGTTTTTCAACTTTCATTTGAAAACCGCTCCATTGCAGAAGACAAACCTTGTTCACTACATTTGCAGTGTTGTCTCGTGCAGCAGGATTTTTCTCATATTCTTCTAATCTCTTGCAAGCAGGTATGTATTAAGAGACGTACCACTATTTTTCTGGAAGGGGTTTGGAAAATATTGAAAAAAAATGTTTGCAGGACCTAAAAAGGCAAAACAACTTCGTTACAGACATGTTATGTATGAAAAATAATAGTTTGCATAGAGGTAAGAGAAACTTTTAACCTATCAATAAAAAAAAAAATCGGCATGTCCATGGCCAGCAGTTTCCCAGCGAGAAGCGCGTGGTCAATCAGGTCGAAAGCATAACGGGAATTGAATAAAACTACCCTGAGGGTGGATCCTGCACCATCCGTATGTTTGGGCCAGGAGTGCACTATACTGATTAGCACGTGCTGTGTTGAGGATTCTTGGACAGCCTCAAATTGGTTGTCTCCGATTTCCTTGAGAATTGATGGTCACAAGTGATCCGCAACAACAAACTCCTCCGCCACCTTTCAAACTCCTCCACCACCTTTGATAGAACGGGCGTTAATGAGATGGAACGCATATGTTTATTTACGTCCTTGATTGGTTTCTGCTTTGGGATCGGTATGGTATCAGCCGATTTCCAAGAAGGTGGTAGGCGTCTTTCAGGAAAAGAGCTGTTAACTAATAACTGTTACCGTATCAGAGAGACGATCCGCATTTTTCTTTAGCAACCACGATGGACTACCGTCGGGTCTGGACGCTTTCCTAGCGTTGATCGAGGCTAGCTGAAGGTAAACAGCATGCGCAGTAACGGTAAATAGCAGCGCGCTGAAATGGTCTTGCGGCTGCTGTAAAGTTTCAGCAGATAACGGTGTAAAGTCTTGCATTGGGGAGAAAAAAGTGTCATTGATCAGATTGGCCAAATCCGAGGCACTAAGAAACTCCTCACTTACATGCTACAATGATCGCATTAGCTCGTCCGACTCCCTAACGGCTGATGGCATGCCGCTCAGTTTCTTAACTTCCTTCCACCAAGTAGACAGTTTGCACTCCTTCAGCTGGCTAACTTTGGAATCGTAGTACCGCTGCCTTCAGATCTTGCGCTCGCGATTCACTCAGTACCACAGGAATCGAAACATTGGCTGGTAATTTCCGCGAGTGCCCTTTGCCGCCGTCTGATTAAATCTTTCAAAACCGGATTAGCCCAGGGCGGTTCGCTGGAGTGGATCGTCTTAGCTCGCTGGGGCATTATGATGCGCAGACCATATTGAATTATAGAATGAAAGATTAACACTTTCTCTGCCCAGCCATGTGCGTTGCCAACAAGGTTGTGCGAGTCAACCCCTTGGAGCTTACTGCGCATAGCCAAGCGATTGCTGGGTTTCAAGTCCCTTGTTTTGATTGTCCTTTGGCTGTACCTCTAGGGGCATGTGATCTGATAGGCCGTGGGAAGGACGTTGGATGGGGTCCTTTTAATACTCTTCAAGATTCGTTAGAACAAGGTCCAGCGTTCTATCGCCCCGCATGTGGAAATTAACAATCTGTTTGAGATCAAAACTAATCTGCAAGCGCTTAGTGCGTAGCCGATTGAAATCTCCAACAATAACCAAACCACAATTGGGAAAACGCGATTCAGTTGACGACAAACTCAGCCACAAATAATTTAAAATTGCAGAGTCATTATCGTTTGGCGGATGATAAACTGTTCATAGCACAATGTAGCTGTATCCCCTCGGTAGACGAGCAGGTCGTAATTTTAACCAAAGCGCTTCAAAGGATGGATCTTCTAAATCTTCCAGGATAGTAAATTTGATATTGTCCCTAATGTATACCCAATCCACTCCATTAATAAAATCAGCTCTGTCCTTTCGCACAAGGTTGAAGCCACTAAGCGCGGCAACGCTCTTGTGAATACGACTACTAAGCCAAGACTCAGTTTTGCATACACAGTCTAAATTTGCATATTGGGCTACACGCCAAATTTCATCAATTTTGCAAGCAATAGACATAACGGTATTACTCCCCTTCCTAAAAAAGGAGAGTTGAGCCTTCGATCAAACTATCGTGGCGTTTCCTTGTCTGCGATAGCCTCCAAGATCTACAGCAAGCTCCTATTAAGGCGTATCACCCCCAAAGTGACCCTTTGCTGCGTAAAGAACCAGGTTCAGAACGGGTTCAGGAAAGGACGTTCTACGATCTCACAAATTCTATCTCTAAGGGGTATCATTGAAGAAATGCAGAAGCACAACAAGGAACTGCCTGTTTCGTGGATTTCCGCAAGGCATTCGATTCGATAAGTAGACAAGCTGTATTCGACATTCTTCCGCTGTATGGAATACCCGAGCCTATTGTCGAGGCATTAAAGTCATTGTATACTAACACTGAGGCTGCTGTTATCACAGCAGATGGAGAGACAGAGCTCTTCGAGATCACAGGTGGTGTACTCCAGAGCGACACCCTCGCTCCCTTCATCTTCATCAATTGCCTCGACTACATACTTCGCCTATCCCTTGACAATTTGAATGATAGGGGTCTACAGATCCAGTCCAGTCGTAGTCCAAGACACCAGCCACAGCACCTCACAGATCTTGCCTTTGCAGATGACTTGGCCCTTGTCACAAAGTAGTCGAAGACGCTGAAGTACTACTACAGTCTCTAGAAAGGGCACCGCGCTAATTGGGCTTTATCGCAGCGAGAGCAAGACTGAGTACAATAACACTACTGAAAGCTCCCACAATCTGAAATCTCTTTCGGGAGGAACCATCAAAAGGGTACAAGACAAATGTATCGGAGCGTGGATAAGAGACTCTGAAAAGGACTTCAAAGTTCGTAAATCACTAGCCCGGGCGGCTGGTAACAAGCTTCAAAAGCTCTGGCATTCAAACCTGCCGAATGAATATAAAGTGTTCCTGTTCCAGTATCTAGTTGAGCCAGTGCTTCTTTATGGTGCAGAGACCTGGACCCTAACACAAACAACTCAAAAAAGCTCGACGGGACGTACACCAACTTTCTTTGCCGGGTACAGAACATTCATTGCTCAGAGCATGCAACAGAGGAGAGGATTTATGGAAACCTACCCCCCATTTCATACACTCTAATGCGTCGTCGCCTCCAGTTTGCTGGTCACTGCCTAAGAGCGGAGAACTAAATTATATCATCCTTATTTCTCTGGAACCAAAGGCTCCCTGCTCGCAACCGAAAGACGACGTACCCGCAAACATTATCGAGGGACTCGGGCATTGAGGTCGCGAATTGGGCCAGGCAATAGTGGACCAAACACTGTGGCATGCTGTTAGTGCTGGCATCCCGGCCTCGGATGCTGAAGGATGATGACGATGATGATGATGATGATGATGATGATGATGCAGGCTTGCTCAGGACCTCCACGTCGTTGAAGCGTGCTCATTTTAAAACGGTGAAGTTTGCTGCTGTCTTGAACAGGATGACCAGCGCGCACACCTCTGTAATAAGGCCAAAGACGTTTAAGAGAAGACATGTCGATCTTTTAAAGCTTCTTAGGTATAAAACTTACATAAAAATATCAATCTTGGAGGAGCTGAAAAGTGCTGCCATTTAGATCGGCGCATACATTATATCAAATAAATAATCGAAATAAACAAACTTAACACATTGGATCTTCAAATTGACCATGCCCACAGAAAAAAAAAGACCCGAGCAGGGCATTTCAAAGGTAACGTACGCTAGCAGTGATTGGTGGATTTCGAGCCGCTTGGTAGATTTCTACTTTTCCAATTCGTTGGTCGCCGCCGTTATAAATTAAATAATGATTGACGGCAGCAAAAAAGGAGTCTTCTTTGTGTGTCAGAACGCGGCTAAAAAGGCTGGGAAAAAAGTAGTTTGCAGGAGGGCGTTGTTCGAAAAAAAAATGCGTTTAGAATTGCATTAAAGAAAAAAGGTAACCAGGGGAAATTTTTCATACCCCTTCTTCCCTCTCCAGGAAAATAAACGTCTGTCCCTA
>BLAZ01000798.1:253442-255942 GCA_014633955.1 Acropora tenuis
AATGGTTAAGAAAATTGGTAAAAAAAAATCATGTTCATTCACTATTACATCAAACTCTGATCCTTGTATTCATGACGAAGTATGGGAATTAAACTATCTGTATGAAGTGGACTAAAGTGATGATAAATTTCTATTCCATATAAAGCAATGAACAGACAAGTGATGATGCTTGCAAGTGCTCTACCAATTTGAAAAATTCTTTCACCTGTGACATTGATAAAAAGGGTGAACACTGAATATTTCCAGAAAGATGACATCAAAGGTCAAACATCAAATCTGCAAATTGTGAATTCTTAAGGGAAGCTTACCGATGACAAAGAAGTTCAAATGTGCAAATTTCAGTAGGGTAAAAAAAGGCTTCTCCAATTTTTGAGCTCCCTTATAACTTATTGAAAAATATTGAAACTGACTGTCTGGCTGTATTTGTCCCAAGTACCAAGATCGTCCTTGTAAAGTGCGCATATATATGTAAATATTGGACAGGTTGGTATCATTTTGCCTATATTACAATATTATTATTAGTGATTCCAGACGGAAGCAAACAAAAAATATTATTAAAATTTAAAGGTTTAATTGTAGCACAAAGTGCCTTACTGTGGCCACCCAACAAAGTTTTGTACCATTTATCCACCAATCATGGTGTGAGAGTTTGATTGACAGTCATGCCTGCTTGCATAGTTTGTACGGTTGTAAGTTGAAACCTGCTGCATGGGTTGTTGAGTTCACGTATATTCACAGGTAGTTGTCAAATGTGAAAGTTAGTTCGGTGGCCATGCTAAGGTGCGTTGCACTGTAATAGCATTGAACAAACCTCTTTATATGCCAAATCATCTGCATTGTTCCTAGTTTCCTCCTGTGGCATAGAAATAGAAGTGAACACACATTTTTTTTAAATTAACAATGAACCCTCACCGTGCACAAGCTTGGTATGCTAGGTTCTACTTACAAGATAATGCATTAGAAACTCCTCTGTTTTGGCCAAAAACTGCTTGCTGCCTTTCACTGAAAACAAATAAATCTTGTCCTTTACTTTATCACCTGTTTTTCCAAATGCAAGAAAGTGGCAATACCTGTTGTTTAGCACCTCAGTGGAGAAATAACAATCTAAGATGATCTTACCAAGACTACTTAGTTCTACCAATTCCCTTGATGGTAGGTACTTCCAGTTGGATGAGAGAAGCCGTGGGAACAAGATTATAAGCTAACAACACAAGACAATACACAATGTTTATGCCTTAAATTTTAAATAACTAATTGCCAGTAATTTATTAAAAGAGTTATTATCATAAACCAATACGGTTTATTTTAATAACTATTTTAACAATTTTTTCCTAACCAAGAAGAGGTTTTAACCACGCAGGTAAAGCTTTTGCAGGCAATATAAGCAATGATATGTGGTTACATGTAGTTGGGATTAGGCTTAGTTTTGGTAAAATGGTGTATATTATTTAGAGAGATTCTGGTAGGAGATTAGAATAGTGTTGAACTTAAATAGGGGTCAGTTGGTTAGAATACAAAGAATGTATCGTCATTTCATACGTTAATAAGATTTTGTGCACCAAGAGAGTCAGAAAGCCCGGAAGAAAACAATCCTCTAAATGACTTGGTCATTGATATCTTCTCTTATCTCTTCCTATCACTGACTCATCATACCTCTCGTGGATCAAGTCTGCCCTCCCTCATTAGACTTGCAGCTTCTGTAAAGTAACTCTCTGACAAATAAATCAAGCCTGCTTTTTGCTGTGTGTTGCTAAGAAGCTATAAGAGAATGAATTTGGACAATTTAGAACCAGCTAGCATAAATCTTGCACATTTCGTGAATTCTTCAGCTTACCTTCTCATCTCTTTCAGTTCCACTCAGGGTTTCCATGGCAACATGAGCAAGCTGCAGAGCTTCGTCGACTCTCTTTTCATTCAACAACATTTGAACCTGGCAATATAGGTTATATATAATCTCATTGTAAATTTTAAGCATGATATTATTAATGAGAAAGCAAACAAAACTCTCAGCAGCTGATTTCCATGAACTGTAAATCAACAAGTAAGCAATAATTTTACTGTCTTTATAACATCACACATGCTGCAATAGAGCATTTTACAGTTGTGTGCTTAGTTGCCTGGCCTTTGAATGAAAGTGATGCTGGTGTTGACCTTGTTTCAATAGAAACATCACTGCTTTTCTTGTGTAAACAACTACTAATTATTAGTATGAGAACAGCATTATTAAACATAAGAAAGCAGGGAAGTATCCAGCAAAACAAGGTCAACACCAGCCTCACTTTCATTCAAAGGCCAGGTGACTAAGCAATGTAAAATGGTCTATTGACAACTTCATCAAAGTATACTCTTCTCTTCAATAACTCAGCCTTTCTCACCAAGTTATTACTTTAAAATATTAAGCAAAAGAAAAATACTGAACTTTAAAATCCAGCACATAAATTATAAGCTTGAAATCAAATAGAGGATCCATATAAACAAACAGTTTGGACCAAGAAAATCT
>BLAZ01000798.1:481549-486549 GCA_014633955.1 Acropora tenuis
CCATTAAGTTGGAATTTACTTATTATAACATGTCCTTCTTCTGTCAAACGAATTATGTGTATATATTGATTGTGGACAACTGCCTCCACCGGAAAGCCAGTCAGCGGAGTATTGTATACCTGAAGAACCTGCACTTCGCCAGATACACCCGTTGAGTTAGTAATAACGTACTGGACAACTTCAATCACGTCTGACTGCTTCAACGACCAGAAACCAATTATCGAATTATTATTACTTCCATCGTTTCGTTCTTTCGCTCTGTCAACACTACAAAGTTTTATCGCCCTTATTTGGCCATTAAATATATTGAGTTGCCTTTGATCGAGTTCGTTTTCTCCAAATACTAATGTTCCATCGCTTGACGCTGGTAAGATGGTAATTCCTCCCCATCCACTGTTTTGACAAGCAATTGCTCCATTTACTTTAATTACTAACGACCTACCAACTGTTCCAGTTACTGCAATGTGAGAGAAAGTTAAAGCTCTAACTTTAAGAGTTTCCGCTGCTGTTTCTGTTGTGCAAGTCAACGGAGTTCCATTACTTGGAGTCGCGGAGAACTCGAGAGAGCCATCAAAATTTAAGTTTAAACTAATGAACCCAGATGTTTGCAATGATTTGAGAAACAAGGCCACTGGAGTCGAATTTACAGGCATGACACGTGGTCTTAACCAGAATTCAATTGAAAAGCCAGGTGAATCTGCTGAGCCCATTCTACCCATTTCTGGATAATGCGAAATTTGGATTTTATCAACGATTCCATCAAGGTCAGCTACTCCGCCCAAATCATCTTGGGGAACATGAATATAACCTCCGAATTTCAAGAGAGCTCCTTTTTGAATTTTTTCTTCTGAGGTAGAAAACTTGTTATTAGGTGCGATACGAAGGAGCCCAGTAAAGAAGATTACATTGATGGACTGGCCAGATAAGGAAAGTTGGGCAACTGAAATTGCAGGATCGTGCGTCCAAGGTAGCTAGTCAAAAACAAACGAAAAAAAATGCATTTATAGTCACTGAGGTGCTTATTGTATACTTATGAAACATGACATTGCCAAAGAGGAATGAGAGAACGTGATGAGCACGCGTAACTTGCCTGGATATCTAAAATTGCTACTTAATGTACAATTTAAATTGCAGTAATTATATTACAATAATAGAACAACTCACCTCTTCCTTAAAGACCTGTAAGGGCTCATGACTCACTGTGTTTCCGGATAGCAAAACGTTGAAAAAACCTTAGCAACACGTTCATAATGAGTAAACATGTAATTTTGTGCGTTAGTAACAAGTTCACATTTCTTTCAATCCCTGATGAAGGCTTTAGCAATATTGGCAAAGTTGTCTTACTCAGTTCCAGTTTTGGAAGTGAATGTTTTGCCATGTTCTTTAGCAACCCTATGGTGAATAACAATTGTTTTCTAGTTTCTTCACAGCCCCCCTGCACCCCCAGCCAAGCCCTCAATCTGGAGGACTGGGAAACCACGCCTTGTCTAGGCCCACCCTTCCACTTTCACCTGTTCGGCATGAGTGTCCCTACCAGGCGTACAAGACACCAAAATACATTGGCCCAGATGTCATGGAAACGACAAAGCCACCTACAACGATAAGGTGGTGATCCCTTCGAGGCCGAAGTCTTGGCACACTTGAGATCTGGCAAACAGATCAGCAAATATGGTACATTTTTTACGTATTTTAACAGTGCAGTTTCACGTTTCTGCTTAGCCTTATTTATTGCGTGGCTTAAGTTTCATTCTTACCAGATGTTTTACAAGTGAAAGCCCTCGTTTCAAACGTCCATGATTCGCCTTCACGTCTTTGTTTTCTGCAAGCAACGTCTATCCAATATCCATCTGATTTAATTGCACCGCAGTCTTCATCCACTGTGGCGTGGTTTGGTTCTCCTTCTGCCCAGGCTTTGAAATTTCCATAAGCTGAGTTATCCATCCATTTAAATGAATTTAATCTAATATTGTGATCAGTGAGACCTATCCATTGCTCTTCTCCTAATGAAGAGAGCGACTTAACAAATTCGTTCTCATCATGACTGTGGATCGAAGCCAAGTGAACAGCTTTACCCTGTTGTTGACAAAATCCCTCGGCAGAATACCACGAATTTGCAGCCGACTTTCCTTGGTGGTTATAATAATGTCCATTCCAGTAAATCCAGTCACCTGTTAAATGTAACCAAAAATCCGAGACAAATTCAAAGTCTCATAGTTCTTGACCAAAACTCAATGCTATCACCACAACCTCTATTAGCAACAGGTGTTGTCAATGCAAGTATATGTAAGGAGTATCTCTCCTATAAAGGAAAAAGATTTGGATCTCGAGCTCAAGAATTCCTGGAGACCCATTTCCTGTTGAGTAAACCCATCCCCCTTTGGATTTGAAGACATGCTTCCTAAATGACTGCCGCAATTATAAAGCTAAGGATTACAACAAAAGATAGGATCTTCATTCTAACAAAAAATTCAAAAATGTTACAGTGAAACATGTATTGAGTGTACCCCATTTTAAGCGGACACCCTCTATCAAGGGGACACCAGTCGAAGTCCAGAACTTTTTTCCTCATATACTGTAAATTGGACCTATATTCAGCGGACACCTCTATTAAGCGGACGCGGACACCAAAATGGGGTACTTATGTGACGCAAAACCTGCGTTAAGCAGAACCTTCGAGAAATTTTCTGATCGACTTTTCCTACATAATAAGATTATTGTCCACTTTTAAAAGCTCTTTTTCCAAAGTAATACGGCAAGATTTGGGTAAGGCAAGATGCAAAACTCCTTCGTATGGTAAATTCCTCATACGTATTTCTTTCCTGATCTTGAGAGTCATTGAAATTTATCGAATGTTTTTCTTTTTTTGCAACTCACGTTATCATAGAAACTAGGGGGTGAGTCTTTACTATTGGCTCAAGAACGAAAGTCGCTAAGGCTTGAGCAAAATTGGAAGTGGTCAGCGAGAACTTTCCTTGATACATTTTGTGTAGTTAGTCCTTGATATGAATCTACTTCTTCCAGTGGCATTTGTTTGACTGCTAATGCAAATCTGCACTGAGCATCAAGTGGGGTGAATTCAGGCATAAAATCTCTTTTACCTTATAAATTGGAGTTTTGCTGAATAAATATTCCAGGCCGCATGCAAATATTTCAAAATCTGGATCCATCATAGCAAATCACGACCTTTCGTCTTAGCAAAACTTGTGTAACTTTTTCCCCAAGACTCTCCAGATGGCCCCTGAGACTGGTGATTTTATAGGAGGGGGGAACGTTTTCCGACAAAGCTGAAAATGCAACATTTTTCCTGAAAAATGCAAATGAATTACCATATTTCACCATTTTTGGATTTTTACATGCTTGATATCATTTAGAAAAAAGATAGAAACGAAAAAAAAAAGGAGACCAAAATGCAAACTTCTCTTAAATGTACAATATAAATACCTTGGTGTGCTGAGACTCATGGAGTGCCCACAGAGTTTCAAGCATCATAAGATCCAAAAAGGATAAAATAAATATGCTCATTCATTTCCATTTTTTGCCAAAAAATGACCCCCCCTCCCCCTTTAAAATAACCAGCCTCAGGGGCGTCAAGGGGGGCTTGGAGTAAACGTTATTAAAATTTTGTTGAGACGATAGGTCATGCTTTGCTATGATGCAAGCATATTTTGAAATGACAAATACCACAGCAAGTAGTTTCATGCCAAGGAATGACTACACACAAAGTATGAAGGAAAGTTCTTGTGGACAATTTCCAATTCTTCTCAAGACTTAGCGACATTCGTTCTTAAGTAGTGACTTTTCATTTAATTTCATAGTCGGCAATGGATTATAAATGATGGATGTTTCGAAACATAGAAGATCGCTGTTGGGAGAGTCCTTGTCCACTTTTACATGCGGCTTTCTTCTATTACTGTATTTTGTATAATGCTACAGTTGCAGAAGAATGATCATCAATGTGAACATGCATCTAACGACTGAGGGGATAATACACGAAGGCGCAATGCGAAGTTAAATATTAAACTATCACTGCGTAATTCAGCTGGACCTGTATTGTACGGAGACCCTGTATATTTAGCGGACACTTGAGAGAGTCCCAGGGATGTCAGCTTAATACAGATTTCACTGTAATTGTTATCTCACTTTACCTCCAGAATCTTTGCTACCACTGAGAGTCTTTGACACTAAAACAGTACGAAAGAAATAAATGAAAAGGTAACTTTAAAAGTAAAATTGCGATCAATCAGCTGTCGCGACGTTATTCACTTTGATTCGCGTCACGTAAAACAAACAAATAAATGAACAAATGAACGCTTGCATGCATGCATGCATACAAGCATAGATAATTGGATGGATGCATGAATGCACTGAATTTTTTGTCTCGTGCTCAATACTATATTTCACGAGTGTGCGCGTCGAAAGAGTCAAATATGTCACATTGAACACGAGAAGCGATATTTCATTTCTCGGCGCCCTTATTACTATTTAATCCTTATGTATATCCTCCCAAGTACTCATGCCATAACACGAGTCAGCTAGCTCCTCGAAAAAAGGGCAAACCAAGACAGCTATGTCCGAGAGTAGCTCAGTTCATAAAACATAAACTTAATTGGCATTATCGAGTGTTCTCCTTATGTGGAATTCCTAACTGTTCATGCATAAATTTCATAAAAAAGGTGTCTGCACATTTTGGTAAACGGATATTTTTCGACTCTACTTAAAATTTCTCTCCTGGTTACTGATAAAGGTGAAACTAAATAGTGTGCTTCTCATTATATATTGCTCAATTCACATTAAACTCTTACCATATGGTTCACAAGTAGATGGCTCAACGAGCCCTTCATCTCTCCCAGCAGTGAGAAAATCTGACCATTTGGAAACACTTCCTTGTTCCCAAGTGTGCTGCAGGCATAGTCGTGAGATCTCCTTAATTTGTGAAGCAGGCAAATCGCAATCCCACGCATTGACTTCTGACAACATCCCGTGGAAGGACTGACCCAGAA
>BLAZ01000798.1:491549-499049 GCA_014633955.1 Acropora tenuis
TTCCTTTTTTTTTTTTAATATGCTCCGACTTACTTTTAACCTTCTAAAGGGTCGGAATGACACCGGCTCAATTATCAGCACCATTTCATATACGGTATTAATTCAAATCAGGGCTCAATGTCTATTCTTCGTCTAAAATCCCATAGCCAGAAATTCCGAACCGGTCAAGGCGGTCGCTCGTGAGAGCTTGTCAATTAAGAATTTTGACGTTCTTGCATTCGATTGGTCAATCAATTTTCAAATGTCATTTGTGGAGAAAGGTTTAGAATGTAGGATGGCGACTCGCGATCGTCCCGCTCGTACCGGTCAGGAGAAAGCTACACGATAATTTTAACCATCGCAATAGTGAAGATTGTCGACCGCTTCTAGTAGCCATTAGCCTGAAAAGTTTTCCGGTGAACCGTTTCTTGAAAAAAAAAGGCAACGAGTATCAGTTTGATCAACATAAATTGATGTGTAGAGTAAAGCTTGGGTGGCCGTCTCTTAGTTCCACATCCGAACGCCTTTTAATTGGTACTAAAAGGTGCTGAAGACTTAAGTCTCTACATGTATTGCGCACGCGCGCTCGGGATTCCTGGCTACGCCCATAAATGAATCCTTTCACTCACAAATAATGAGACGTTAAATTGCACGAAAAAACCTAAAACTGCATTTTGTTTAAAACGGGTCAACTCAGCAGTAAAAGAGAACGACTGTAGGAGAAATGCTTTGTCCCCTGGATGAAATAAAACCTTTTTTAACTTTTTGTAAGGTTTTCTTTAACAGTTCACAATCAACAGTCTCAAGCTAAAATACAAATAGCTAGCATTAATTACCATCATTGAGGCATTCAAAAATTGGACAGCACTCGTCGTTTGCTGGATAAAATGTGCATCCAAACAGCAGCTTAGGCGGGCAGGATTTTATTGTTTCACAAGTGGATCTTCCATCGTTACAAACACAAGAACGACATGAAGTAGAGGCAGGTTCTTCTGAGAAACGCTGTCCAGAAATATAAGTGCTGTTTTGGAAAAAAGCATTTACCTGGATAAAAGAATAAACGTCTTACATTTTTATCAACCAACTTATCCACCATTCAACTACAGCATTAAAAAGACCGACAACTGGTAGGAATTGCACATCGGGCAGAATACCTCATATTAGTAACTGAATGTTTACTCTCGGTTATTAATTGCGGCGCTACAAATAAAAGAAGTTACACATGAAGTCAAGTGCGTTGAATTTGATGAAATCTGATTGGAAATATATGGTAGTCATGGCAACCGGTTGTTCAGTGTCTGGCTCCCTTGTTTGGGCTGAGAACGGCAAAAAGACGACTTTCTCTTAGTATACATACCAAGCAACGTATGTGATACCCACCAGATTTCTCGTCACCGAAGGTGAGATGCCCGACAGGAAGGCCTTCTCTTTTGTTAGAGGCCCGTTGTGTAGACATGACTGGAGTTAAATTGTCGAAGATTGTCCGGAAGCGGATGACAGCGTTTAGAAATGACTACTAGTTTTCATGTTTTGGTTTTGTTTTGTTTTGGTTTGTGTCGAATTTACTTTTGAAATCCTCATGATCACTCCCATCTTGTCCCATCTTCATTCTCTTGAAATCTATCACAAATTTGTGTACAACTTTTTTTGCTGTATACATAGTCAGTGTATTTAAATTCTTCTAGAATTGAACAGGGAGACGAGTGCTCTAAGCAAGACTATCTGAAATGTTCTACAGCCTTGCAACCGAAAGACGAGAGTATTTCTAAGCTTCTTAAAGTTAATCAATGTCATATTGGCTCCCCTATGGTCTCTCTTTTTTCGTTGAGGTCATGACATAGTACCTATTTAAAAAAAAGGAAACGAAGTACATAGATCAGATCGCTACAATGCGCAATGCGCATTACTCTTTTTGAAGCATAAGGCGATTGGATGTTTTGTTTCTTCTCCTAATGGAACATTAGTCCATCGAATGCTACCCCTTCCTTAGCGACGATTGGCATGACGTTCCTAAGAGTTCGCTGGTGCCCATGCGTACTCTTGGGTTAAAAAGGGCATAGCAAGGTTTTTGTTTTCTGGGCTGATCTAAAGGAGCTGTATAATGTATCCACACTTGCATGCGACTTACATTGTTGCCCTTTTTCCACGCCATAATCACAACACCTGTATTCTTTGTCTCTGTATATTTCTTGGTCTTTACAACATTTCCAGGAACTTTTCTCTGATACCGGCAAAACATGTTTCTTGCTACCACAGGAATAACAAAAGCTTGTCCTTTTATTGAAACCCTGATCATCGCAACATTGCAAGGAATCCTTGCTGTTCACCTTTAAAGGGTAAAATGGCGTTACGATATTGTTACAACAGATTCCATGAGTTGATAGGTAAGGTTCATTTCCACAGCATTGTACGGTAGCATAGTCAGCATCCGTGTCTTGTCCAGGGAGGTCACGGACGGCCCCTAACAAAGACATAAAATTCAGTCTATGAGAAGATATAATAAAAGAAAATCAAAATGGCATGAGTTTTAAATTAACTAAGTGCAAAATCCTAGTTTAACACGTCATTCACGTTATTCCGGGTCAGAGGTCAGCGGAAGATTATTTGTCGCCATAGTAGAAAGAGGCGAAAGACTTGAAAACCAGGGCTAAAAGCATCAGACATTCCGCAAGATACTAACTAACTGTTTCTCCGTTTCTTTTAAGTTTTTTTGTTAAGTTGTTGACTAGGACGACAACGGCGACGATAGACAATGACCACCACGACGACGTGCATGGCGACAACTCTGGAGCTGGAAAAATTAGGAAGCACGTTGTGACTAAGTACGCTTTTGGAAAATACTGCTTTACTTGTTAACAACTTTTGTGTGTATGACCCAAGTTGCTAAAAATTTAAACAAAGCAAAATATGAAAGTACCTTTACAGCAAATTTGCCTATCGAGAAAGAAAGCCACTTTACTGCAGCATCTGGCGTCCTTTGCACTTCTGCTGGTATTGTTCAAATCACTGACGCGCCCTTCACAGCATAGAGATGTTTCTATACTGTAAGGTTTCTTCCCCGCACAACATTCCCACGTTTCGTATTTGGGATGAACAAAGTGAACGCTGCCACATCTATCACATATTTTATGACGAACATCATAATGCATATTTCCACATTCGTCGATCATATCTGACAGCAAACACAAGAGTGAAATGTTTCTGAGAATGACTTATGGCCACTAGAAATGTATCTGTATACATTAACACGGTTGAGGAATAAAGAGAAAAATTTTCTGACTTCTACTTAAAGCTACGAACTCGTACACCAGCACTTACCGTTTGATTTTTGTGGATGCCGGTATCCATGGGTGCCGGCATCTACAATGCCATCACGTAGGTAATGTAACAATAGACTGATGCGAAAGCAAATAAAATCACAAGAAATGCAATCGATTTACTGTCAATTACATTTTGATAAAAGCTCGAGTTGCTCTCGGCAGTAAACGAGAATATCGTTATCTGCCGTTTTACGAACCTCTTAGTGGAATAGATAATGCGTACATTTGATCCTTTGCTCAATTCCTTGTTTAGCTAATGACTTTATTCAGCAATTTTCGACGTCCAAATCACTTTCTTTGGTTTAGAAAATGAAATTACGACCAAAAAAAAAACACTTTAAGAGACGGTGAAAGCAGCATTTCTTGCTCTTTTTTTAAGAGACCGAGGTCAACATATATTTTTATCTGTCTTAATTTTGTGTTGTTTTCGTAACTTGTTCATGTCGGAGGTAGCGCGCGGTATATAGATTTTTACTTTTCTAATGAATTTCGAAACCTTTGTCCCCAAAATCACCGGTAGCCCAAGCTCACAATAAGAGGAGTTCATTTTTTGATTTTGATACAGTTTGAGTAAAGGTTTGAAATTCAGTATTCCGTGTTCACGTTTTCAAGCACATGATATCTGGTCATTGATATGAACCGGTGTGGGGGCTCTTTGGATATTCTAAAGAAATCTCTATATGCAGAACGACGGATCAAGGATGCAGAATGTGCACGTGAGGAAATATAACTCCCGAAGTGACGTACAAAAATGTTTTCCCCCAAGCTAAGGCGATCGCAAAAGTGTTGTAACCTACTTGAATGTGCAATCAGATGGCGACGAGTTAAATTATGGAATAATTTCACGCGCATTTTTCCAAATTCTATCAGCAAAAGGCCCTTCAACAATCCTACTTGTTTTCTATAAAATTTGTTAAAGTTGAGAGTCAAATCTCGTTTACATAATTGGCCACAGTTCGTGAATGAAAACGCCACCTGCTTGAAGTACTTGATCCTGTTAATACGTTTTGAAATATCAATTGCAAACTGTGTAAGTTGTAAAGTTCTGAAAGCAAGCTTCAGTTTTCTGAAAGGATTTAATAGCCGCAACATTTTTTACTGTAACAGTTTGAAACCTAGACGCCATCTTGGCACTACAGCTAGGAAATGTTGCTAGAGCAAGATATCCTTCAAGATAAAAAAAAAAAGAAAAGAAAACGACATAAGAAAAAAAAAAGGAAGAAGCTTTCTAGGCAGCAGTTTCAAACGCTTCCTCATTAAGAGTAAGAAGGATCTTTTGGGGGTCATTACAAATATCTTGAGTTTTAATATCATTGATCTGATAAATATTTGAATACTGACTTGCTGCCAGGCTGGTTGAATCTGATAGATAATGGAACACCAAGATTACGCTATATTAGCTTTAACTGTGTAGCATATGACATTTGCAGATGTGTGTACCTTTCTTTATCACCCAGCTTCCACCATTTTCGAGAAAGGGCGTGCCAATTAACGATTCTCTTTTTCCTTGAAAGTGTCTTTTTTCATCTGCATTTGAAGGATAGTCCACTTTTTTGATCAACTTTATCTGGTGTTCAATTCTAAGGGGCTCTTCTGACGACGAACCGTCAGACTGGAAACTTAAACTTCCAGTGATGACAAACTTGTTTTCCTTACAGGAATGCCGGCTGTTCCACATCCAGTGATTTAAGTGCGGCAATCCGGGGCAGGTTCCGAGACTACATCACTTAGTCCCTGCCGCACAACTCATCCATAAGCCATCGCCGTTGTCATTCACCCTGTAAAACAGAGCCACTTCGTCTCCGTAGTGAATAGGATCATTTATAGTCATGCGTCCTTTTCCGTAGATGTGGAAAACGTTTCCTGAGTGAGTAGAGAAGCTTTCTGTTAAGTATCGCTTGGAGAAATGGCAATCATTTTTGGTGCACGCCAACCAAGATGTTGGAGTGTGGTGTTCTTTCATAATAGTGAAGAGGACCGCATCACCACTAAAAATATAATCTGGATCTTCCTCTTGTTCTAGGAAATCAAGAAAAAGTTGTGGCAAACTATTTTAATTACTTCTTAACATCACTTAATGTTAAAATCAACTGAAAGGTATTACAAAAACTGGCAACATAACTCTCATTTGCAGGATTACATGTTATATTTTGTAACCTTTGAAAACCGTCACAGGCTCATGCAGTGGACAAGAAAGTTTTCTTTATTAACTAAAGTGGGTTAAAATTTGCTAATATCAAAGAAATTCATATTACAATGACAACGGTAACTATCATATCCTAAAGTCATGAAGAATCAATTTTCTTCGTGATCTAGAGGTCGTTTAGAAAAGATATCATAAACCGTATGTTTTACTGCACACAAAGTACGTAAAAAATTATGTTTGCTTTACTTCACTTCACTGAATTGGGAAAAAAAAATAATAAAAAATAAAATAAAAAATAAAAAAAACTCTTCATACGTTGATGTTGAATTTAGCGACCATTAGAGAAACATTCCAGAGATAAAGCGACTTTACAACGATTGTATAACGAACCGCAAATTTTCTTTTAGGTTGAATAAAAATCTTAAATCTTTAAATTTTTTGGCACAGAGGATGTATCCAACAGTCTTGAGAACCGAGTTTTTTTAATAAGGCCAGCCGTATTTGTATTTTCCTTATACAACTTTAAAGGGGGAATGTGGTTTAAGGTGAGTATAATAGCATATATAATCAACTCTGACTTTGTTTCCAGATTTTGAACTATCCTCCCTCAATGTATAGATAAATATTTCAGATAATCAATCTTAATAGGCCTTCCAGGAATATTGGCCAACAATGAATACGTTTTCGAGTTTTTGTAAAAAACACAAATTCTAAAAAGCACAAATTCTACAAAAAAAGATCAAAAGTACAACTAACCGCACGAAATAACCGTTTTCGAGATTATATTGAGTGAAATTAGGCAAATTAGTTCTAACCGCCGTGGAGAAGAAACATGAATAGCGGCCTTATTTTGGTTGGTGAACGCAATAAATGTTGCGCTAGTCACTTCACTGAACTTGCCATCCTTGAAAGACAGATAATAACCATTCTTCCTTCTCACAGGACACACAAAGATTGTACCTGCAGTTGAGAAGCGCCACAGTGCCATTACCAGAAGCAGGAGGGTCAGACGCCCAAGGGACGCTGAATTCATTTTTGACGCAACTTCTCTCTGCAATAAGTAACGCCAGTCATTAAATAACTTGCTTTCACTGTAAATACGTAAGTGGCTGAGTAGGTAGATAGGTTAGGATCTTAACTTTTGTCCTCTTTTCGACCTCTTTTAATTTAATTTTTTTTTGTTCATCCAAGTTGATAGGAACCATTTTAATGTTTTTCTCCTTTTAAACTTTTTAATTTCTATTCTTTTTTTTTTTGGTTTGTTCCTTTAGGTGAGTAGGTAGAGCCTTCTTTAAATATTCTTTGTTTTCCAATCATTGTCGCCCCTATTTTCCAAAAACATTGAACCAATGAAACTGGACTGACTTGTTTTCGACTGATAAGATGTAAATTGGATATTTATTTAGAAAATAAGAATGCAGTTTCAAACCAACCTCTGAAAACGAAAAACTATTCCAGGGAAAGGTTTGTTATCGCCATAATATTGTAATGGCAACAGTAAGTTTTTTGCTACAACGTCACCCTGTAAACTTACTAAGAAATCTCGTACACCGTATCAGATTGCCGGTATACCTTTATTTAACCTAATTTCGAAAAGCAAGAGCTGGAAAACAACAAAATCAGCTATCGCAGCATATACCGTTATATATAAAATAAGGAGATACGTTTTTACCTTCGACAATTGGATTTGTCTGTCAGTTTTGTAGGACGGCTTTTCCTTACCCAACACACGAGGCGAGAATGGCTCCTCAGTGAATGACTGAAGAATATAATTACTTAATCAAGTAAGCTATGATCCTCGCAGTTATAAATGCAATTTATGAAATATTCAGGACTTCAACGCGGTTTGAACCTGTGACTTCGCGATACCGGTGCGACACTCAAACCGCAACTGAGCTATGAGGCCACTGAAGTTGGGGGTTGGTCATTTGTGGGTTCTAATGAGCTCGTGAGGGATGAATGTGAACTGATATATGAAATAATTCATATATTGAACTGCGGATGTGAAATCAAGTAAGCTATGATCCTCGCAGTTATGAACGCAAGTTATGCAGT
>BLAZ01000798.1:501549-503686 GCA_014633955.1 Acropora tenuis
TAAGGGTTGCAGAATTTCTGCATTCAACTTCTTTAATTGACCATTTGCTTTAGCGATAATATATTCGATATTTTCTGCAGCTTTTGGGCCTGCGGTCAATAATACCCTTTCCTAACTGCAATTTTTAAGCCCATTTTTTCTCGCTGTGTATTATGCGTAATTTTTAATGAAGGTTTTCGGTGTAAAAATGAGTGCAGAGTAAAAATGGTCTATTATAAACACTGTACATTGTGATTTCCGCGTAGTGTCAGCGTATTACACCAACTCATGGTATTCCTGCAGTCAAGTGTTCTAAGTTGTTGTCAAAAATCGCGTTTTATGCAGTGCGAAACCGGACTTGTATGACAGAATTTTCCATTTTGGAAAAAAAACATTTTAGTTTGGAACACGTTAAGTGTATTTAAAGCACAGGGTTTCCTCGTCGATTGCTAAATTAGAGAAACAGCAAATCAACTGAAATTGTCAAATGTAACTTTTCGATGAGAAGGAAAAACTTGAGTACCCGTAGAAAGAACCCAGAATAAAAAGTCTTAAGTCGGATTCAATCCCTGCCCACTGTAATGAAAAGCGACTCTTCTCTCCAGTACGCTCTTGCTGTTACTACAGAGTAGAATTACTAGAATGCGATAAAACAATTACTCTCACGCAACTATTTAATTTTCTTAAAAAATTACGAACGATCATTCAGCAGTACAAATCAACCATTTCCTCCTTCAAAGATAAAATAAATTGTAAATAATAATAAGACAACGTCTTCTCTTTCGCGTGGGCCTGCCGTTTTTCTGTACCTCGGGCCTGCGTCTTGAATTTTTTTTTTTTTTTACAATGTCCTTGCATGTTTATTTTCATGATCCGTTCAATTTGTCATCGAAATACTTGGTATTGTGATGCTATCCGAAGTAATGTCATCCTTCATTGCATTGTAAAAATAGTTTGGCCATTTCGAACGTAAAAAAAAAGGATGCCACAGGCATCTCAAACATTTATTAGCTAAACAATAGGTAAATGAACTAACAGTAATAATCTGTTGTTTTCGCTCCCCACGTAGGAGTTTGAAGGATAGTATGAATTACATACTTATTTTGAGTGTCTCCACCCACTAGCAGCCTAGCAACGATACTTAAATCTGTGCCAGCACAAACATGGAAAACTTTCTTATACTTACTATGTGTTTGTTTTCAGTTATTTCTGTTCCTTTCTTTTGAATTTGTCCTTATAAAGAACCCAAGGACATTGCTATACATTACAAGAAATGCTTATCTGTAATTGCAGTTGTGTCCTTGAAACCCTCAAAAAAGTGACTGACAAATTTAAACGCGAAGAACCTGTCCGAATGAAATGAAAACGTAATTTTGGGTTTATGTGTGTCAAGATGTTCTCAAAAAAGAATGTTTCAAAACCTGCAAAAAAAATCGAAACGTATGTGGGATTGCAAACAATTGATGCATGCGCATCGGCCACTAAATGTCTCCTTACTCTGCATCAGCGCTGTGGGGGAAAAATAATAATAATAATAATAATAATAATGATAATAATAATGACATTAGGAAGATGGCGGCAAGTAGTGAAGACCTGTGATTTGGCCTCCGTTAAACACAGTTCATTTTTCGAAAGCAAGCCTAGTCTTCAGCACCGAAGCTTTACAGACAGCCTTTCTAAAGTGCGTAGCAACTGTGTCTTGAGTAATTCTACACAGTTAGGTGTCTCTAGACGAGACTAAATCTTGTTTTATGTTTTGGACTGTCAAAGGATTTTAATATGGCGGAAATCAATCAACTGCAAATTAGAGCTCTGCGGCAAGGAGGACGCCTGAAATGGACTAAGGAAATGAATTCGGATTTGTTGAAATGTAAGAGGAGAGCTAAGGAGATGGCAAATTCAAATGACCCGCCGAGATATTCAGATGGACAGAAGAGAGGTTATATGTCTATTATGAAGGAACTGTGGGACCAAAGCGGCTATAGTGGTCTTAATATCTCAGCCCAAAACCTTCGTAATCAGGCCGCTTATGTTAGCAAATCGCTTGGTAATGTAGCAGAAACGATTAGAGAGGATATTTTGGCTAGAAACAAGGAGCAGATCGAGGATAGGAGCGAGCGCCCGGTGATGGAAGAAAGTTTTATTCAGGGAAATAATT
>BLAZ01000801.1:2500-5000 GCA_014633955.1 Acropora tenuis
CAGTACTTTAACGTCAGGACTTCAACGTTGAAGTGCTGACCTCTATACGCAATTGCTTAAAGTGGGTTCATAACTGCGATGATCATAGCTCACTTGATTTCAGATCCGCAGCTCAATATATAAAACATTTCATGTATCACTTCACATAGCACAAAAGAGTCACCGGATCCTGATCGAGGATCTGATCAGCAGTGTATTTTTAAATACAAATGAGAAAAAGCAAGGCTGATCAAACAGTGAAAGGACTACCGGTATATCTATTACTTTATCCCGTAAATAAAATAATATATCTACATTCTTTTCACTGTTTGATCAGCCCTGCTTTTTCTTATTTATAATGAGTGTAATGGCACTGTACTGTACTCTACATATTCCTAAAACAAAATTGCAAAAGCCACAGTCTTTGATCGCCTGACCTTTAACCCTTTCCTGTCCAAGAGGTTCCCCATTGACGAGTAAAATCGTCTGGCGTTAGACAGAGTAAAATCTATAAGTGCCCTGAGCACTCATTTGGACGGGAAGGGGTTAAGTCGATTCTAAACAAAGTACTCAAGGAGGACACACCACTAACACCATCTCAGCGGTCTGGCCTGACTTCCTCGAAGCATAGTTGGCGCTAACCAGCGTTAACTACCATAGAAACCTATAGGTTTTGATACCTATTAAGCAATGGGTAGAGCTAACCATTCTTCGAGCAACCGGCCCCTGGCCAGTACCCTACGCATATACTCAATCGTTTCTCTCCGGGTAGGGGCGGTAAGGAAAGCGGCTTCGGTTTAGTGAAACCTCATTATCATGGATTCGCCATCGCCCTCAGAACGTCCATTGGCATATGCATGGAAAATAGTGGACAGTTAATACTGGGCAGTGCTAGTTGTGTGTCTTCTATGCTTGTGACTTTTCGCCTATTTTAGAAGGTACCTTCGCAATGAGCCAAGATCACGTGATCATCTTTACTATCGCCTGAGTATATCCAGTATTTCCTATCCGTCAGGACAATTCCTTCACTCTCTTTAATCTCCTGGCATGATTTTGCAGGCAGCGTTTGAATTGATCCCAGAGTGGCTAGTGAAATAAGGATTGTTTAACACTTCTTGCAAAATAAATAAATGAATAACTAAACGTGCTCATGGAAGAAAAACAAATAAAAACGGTAAACGATAATGACAACAGGAAAGAAACAGTGGCTTCATAACTCAGTTGGTTAGAGCGTCGCACGGGTATCGCGAGATCACGGGTTCAAACCTGTTTGAAGTCCTGACTTTTTCAGGCTTCTATACGCAATTGCTTAAATTGCATTCATAACTGTGATGATCATAGCTTACTTGATTGCAAATCCGCTGTTCAATATATGAAACATTTCATATATCACTTCACATTCATTCTTCACGGGCTCATTAGAACTCACAAATGACCAGCTCCCAACGTCAGTGGCTTCATAGATCAGTTGGTTAGAGCGTCGCACCGGTATCGCGAGGTCACGGGTTAAAACCTCGTTGAAGTCCTGTCTCTTTCAGGCTTCTACACGCAATTGCTTAAAATGGGTTCATAACTGCGATGATCGTAGTTTACTTGGTTTCAAATCCGCAGTTTAATATATGGAACATTTCATATATCACTTCACAGGAATGAAACAGTCAAAGTGAAAAAGAAAAGATGTTATCGCATCAACAGGAAACAGCTTGAATGCTTCTCCTTACTACTTTAATTTTTGTGCTCTGTTTTTTTAGAAATTCAAGTTCTAAAGAAAAGAAACAGCGAAAGAAACGAAACTTCGAAAAGTCGTAGTGATCAAAGAAGAACAATTTTTACTGATTTGGTCGACTCCATATTGTTTTCGGTATGTTATCGGTGAAAAATTAAAGAAGTTGTTTTATTCTTCTGGCGTACCTCGTAATGGCTGCGTCATGTAAAACCGGTTCCAATCAGGAACAAAATCTTGAGGTCTCGCTTCCTTGGTTCTGGAATTTAGCTCACAGATATTTTTACCAATGATGACGTTATAACTCTGGCAATGTGTTTCCCCCTCGCATTTTGTCTGACATTCAAATAAGGATCCAACCTGAATCGTTTTAAAGGTATGACCTCGCAGGTACATACCAGAGATAGAGTTCTCCACGGGATTACACTGGCCAGCGGTTTTATCAAGCGCGATCCAGGACACCATTAACATAAGGGACAGGCGAAAGAGTGAATGAGTCATTCTCCAACAAGTCACCTGCGAGAAATTCACAAACCGTTCAATTAATTGATTTTCCTTCTTTTTTTTTTCCAACTGTTAATAAAAGTGGCTCAATAAAGCTCGGGGTAAACGAATGCTTCATTTAAAAATTTAGTCTTTCGATTTCAAATGCGCATGCTCTACGGCTTAGCTATGTACAGGAATGTACAAGAAGGATGCTCTAGTAGAAACTCGCGAAGAATGATAATAGAGGTCACACTGGAAACAACAAAATACTTGAAAGAAACGTTTAAATTTACATAGTGTAGAACAAATAAG
>BLAZ01000806.1:12244-17244 GCA_014633955.1 Acropora tenuis
CTTGTTTATGCAAAGAGTGGAAACAATATCTGTTATAATGATGTCTAGATTTATTGTTTTATTTTATGCTTAGGTTCATCCTCAGCTTTCTAGCTGATTTATGCTTATGGTAATTGGTAACTCACCTGTTATTTGATGATTATTAACCTATGGAATGCACTCCTGAAGATTTGATGACTGTGATAGTCAATTTTTTGGACATGTTTTTAGGGATGTCATTAGTAGCTGGAAGTGGGCTATTTTAGCTGGCTACTATATATATGGAGAGAATGGCCACTTACTAAGAGTAAAACAATAATTAGGTACTGAAACACTGTTAAAAAGTTTCAGTTGAAATGGTGGCCTTCTTTCCTTATGTAGCCAGCTTCTTCAAAAAACGTAAGGACAGACCAGTGTTTTTGCACTTTAATAATAATATTTATTATTATCGTAGCTTTTTTACTGTATTGTGAAAACGGTTTTACTTGGCTTGTGGGGATTCTTGACACTGCACTGCTCCTACTTCATGTTAGGTTATGATGACACAAATTAGCATACAAATCAAAGCGAGATCATTTTACTTTTATATTATACCTGTAATCATAGCATTGCCTGTCATTGATCAATATTGCAACTGGTAGCCATTTCAAGATGTTCATTGGATCTAAAACTGATAAAGGTATTTCCTGGTTTAATATCTAAATGAGCCAAGCTGAATGACTGAATATACTTCAGACCCTGAGCAATTTGGAATACGACTTGCTTAAATTCTCTTTCTCCCATGACATCTTGGTTACAGTCTTGCAAAATTGTTTCTAGCAAAGATAATCTGAAAGTTGACGTTACTTTGGGTTAAAGGCTGGAAAAATCAAATCAAAATTACAGATTCATTTTATTCTGTTTTTACTGCAGATTTTCAGCAAATCTCAAACCACTGCGTAGTCTCCAGTTTAGATGTTTTGTGCAAGTCCATGAATGAGTTAAAAATGCCAAAATTTCCATTCTTCATCGTTTCCTAGAGACTTTATGGTTCAATGTGTTCTATATTGTTTTGTTTTTGTGTTTTTGTTTTTTTTTTTTTCACAGAAATCAAGCCATTTGTTGGATATGCCATCCCTGATTGACATCATTCTTCATGGCATCTAATGTAGGCCAGCTTCAAAAGCATGACTCAGGTCAAGGCTCCAGCAAACTCCAAGTCATCATTCTGGCTTCTGAGTGGGGCTCTAGTAATGGTTGGGTTTCCACCATAATCAGAGAGTTGGCCATTCAATTAGCCACATCTTGTCATGTTAACATCACCTTCTTTTTGCCCGGCAAATGCCCTGACGAGGACAAGAAAGCAGCTACTTGCCATGGTATTTCCATTCTTGAGGCAAAGACACGGCCTGGTTACAGTGAACTGGACTGGCTTAGCTTTCCGCCAGAGGACTTGCGGATAGATGTGGTTATTGGTCATGGAGTGAAACTCGGTCACCAAGCCCAAATTATCCGCAGGACTCACAAATGCAAGTGGTTTCAAGTTGTAGACACTGACGCAGAGGAAAGAGGAATGTTTCAAAGTTATGAGAATCGAACCTCAGAGGTAGAAAAAGAGCACAAAGATGAGGTAGACCTATGTGTGATGGCAGATTTTGTCATTGCAATTGGACCCAAGTTGGCGGAAGCCTTTCGGACTTACCTTTTCTGTTATCGAAAGAGTGTTTTTGAGTTGACTCCAGGTATTTTTGCTGACTTTGGCAGTGTTCAACGCAATCATGCCAAAAGTAAACCCTGGATTTTGGTCTTTGGTCATGGAGATGCTGAAGACTTTAAATTAAAAGGCTTTGACATTGCAGCAAGATCTGTTGCTGCATTGCCTGACACTCAACTTATGTTTGTGGGAGAACGCGAAAAAAAACATGCGGGGATAGTTGAGCGCTTAGTTAAATATGGCATTCGTGAAAGTCGTCTCAAGGTGAGAGGTTATGTCGATAGCCCAGTATATCTGAAGCGATTATTTAGTCAGGTGGATCTTGTGCTGATGCCATCAAGGACAGAACCGTTTGGCTTGATAGGTCTGCAGGCTCTGTCAGCTGGTGTTCCTGTAATCGTTAGCAAGAACTCAGGTTTTGGAGAAGCTCTTACCAGTGTGACAGGTGGCTCTTTATTTGTCATTAACTCTGAAGAGCCCAGGGATTGGACATTGGCCATCAAGGACATCTTAAACAAAGACAGAGAGTTGCAACTCAATGAGGTTAAGACTGTGCAAGATTCCTATGGTGCAAGATACAATTGGTCTAAACGGTGCAAAGATCTTTTTGAAGAGATGGTGAAATGTGTTGATGGTATGAGTCATATTTCAATTCTAATTGCATGTTGAAAATGGTAATTTTGAAGTCACGAGCAGCATTCAAAGCAGCATTATTCTGGAATACTGTTAAATGTACATAACTGTTGATGGTAAGTGATACTGTTGATAACTAAATGACGTATTTAAGCACAAAGAAGTGCATGTGGAAAAGAAAAAACATTTGCAATCAAAGTTGGATGAATGCTGTGCAGTGCTTTTACAGCCACATGATATGTGGTTCATGGCAGTGTTTATAAATGTGGTTAAATGCAATTTAACCTAGTGAACAACAAAGAGATGCTGGTTTTCCCATGCATCTGGGTCCATGATGGAGCGGTTGCTTAGCGGTCAGCGGTCTCAGGTATACGTGCACAGGTTCACGTAGGTCACGCGGTCTCAGCGTAGTGGCTATTTGGAATCACGTTGGGAAGAGCGTTGTGTGGCCTTTGTTTTTCTCTAAGCGGTTGTTTTTCTTCAGCTGTAGTGCTTTCTTAGTTTTCTGCCTCCCTTCCATCCCCCCCCCCCACCTCTTTTTCTCTTTCCACTGTTATCACAGTGTGACGGGTGCCTGGATGTCCCTGTGTGTGGGGTCTCATGGCTGGGTTGCGGGGATTGCTAGCCATGGGAGTGTCTTACTCTCGAGGGTCTGGCTGATGACAGTGGAGGCCCCTCGACATCCCGGGCACCCACCTTCCACTAAGCTCGATGCAGCTGTTAAGGCAGTGTATGAGACACAATTTTGTGTCAGGATCATGATGTCATAATTACAGACTGGCATTACAGAGCTCATAGATTTGATTTGTACCTGGAATTTTTCAGCTATTCCTTCATCCATTGTTGAGAAACCATCAGATCCTAACCATTTAAAATTTTCTGTATTGAATAGGAACTTTCTCTCAGCTTGACCTCGCAGCACAGGCAGTGGGAGCAAGGGAGCTGAAACGGAATATGAAGTTCACAGGTATACAAGGGGATGGTTAAAAAGTTTGCTGCTTGTAAAACTAGTACAATGCACATTTGATGACTTCAATGTCCAATGATTATTCTCATGGGGTACTTGTTTATTATATGTGCTATCACCATTTTAAGTGAAAGAAAGTTTATTTAGTGAAACAAGATAGCAATGAACTGCTAAAATTTCGTTATGTAAGGTCAATTTTTTTATTTTGACAAATATATAAGGCCATGAAATGCCATGAGCTGGACAAATTGCGGGATTCATGATATGCAACGGTTTCTCTTATGTCATGCATTTATTCATGTGACATTTCATGAATTCATCCTCAAGGAAGTTATCCTTGGGGAAAAAAAAGTTTTCTTCTATTTATGAAGACAAAGAGATTTCTGGTTTGTGGCAACTGCAATGCAATTCTGAGAACATTGATTTTTTATAAAGTTTTCAGTAACATACAAGCATTTCCTTTAGTCTGCAACAAGTGTACTGTCATGTTGTGTTCTATGTAATATATGTTTTTATAACTTCTTTTGTTTGACATTGTCCATAGGCCTCTCTCCATGTGTTCCACCCAAAAGGAAAAGAGGAATAAAAAAAAATAAGAGTGAGCAGCCGGCAGGTACAGTCCATGAAATGCAACAATGAAATTAGTTGTCAGTGGAATGATAATTACTTTCGTTTCAAGGGAATTTTTCCATTTTTTTGAATGGCTTTGTCTTCTTATCAGAGCTAGATAAACCCAATGAAATGGAGAAATGTTTGGTTTCACGAGAAAAAATTCCGTTCAAATATACAATAGGCCTCTTCGAAAAACGCCATACTTTTCAACAATCAGGTTACGCCTCATATTCAGGAGCATTGAATGTTTGCATTTCCATTGTTTTTGTAACGTGTAGTCCGTGCATCAGCATTGCAGTCTGATTTGCACATTTCTGTGAGGTGTGATGAATATTTTCACTTACGCCAAGCGATCCCATAATACAAAACTCGAACCTCTTCCTCGATGTTTCTGTAGTGGGCTATACACAGCAGCAAGATTGTGAATTCATGATACACGAAGTATGATGGCCACAAAGGCAAAAAATGAGCGAAACGTGAATTCAATCAAGATGATAGTGCTTTATCTAGCTCAGCAGCTAGATCATCTGTTAAGTTATCATGCACATTGATGAAATCTGTCTTTGTGGAGCCTTGAAGGCTTTCATAATTTGGCGACGAGTAAAGAGTGCATCGTCTACAAGCAAAACAATTAAAGAAAGAGAAATCAGTTAATTCCCCTGGCAATTTTATGGCATTTGAAGCCTTACAGTAAAAAACTCACTGCAGGCAAGGCCTGGGAACTGGCAAACTGCCAACAAATAGAGAACCACCGAAGTAGGCAGTCAAGGAAGACTTTCGTATTAGAAGTAGGAAGCTGCATAATGCGGGCAACGAACAACATCTGTATGAAAAAGGCGTGGTGGTTTTCTACAGACAATAGATGAAATGTCTCAAAGCTATCATTGTTTAATCTAAAGAAAGGGAGATGCTGGGTATAAATACTGATGTGACAGATTTGACCAAACAAGTTTGTCCGATGGAGACTGTTGACTTTTTCAAATAAATCTCTTCAGAACTTCCTCTGAGAAGAAGAGAATTTATTACTTGCCTCTAAATATAATGCCTTGGTTGAAGACTGATGAAGAATTTTGCTCGTACGGTGGAATATGATAGGCGATAACTTCAATAGAAGAA
>BLAZ01000808.1:27433-29933 GCA_014633955.1 Acropora tenuis
ACTCCCAACGCCAGCTTTTGAGCCCAAGGTGGCTTCTTTGGACCGTTCTTGACCGCCTGGATCGGACCTTGAGGGGCTCTCTCGCATTTCTGCAAATAAGGAGCTGTATCTTCGCTGTTTCATCAAGGACAGAGATCTCGCCTGCCATACACTTTGGATGTGGATGTGCCCTCACGATCTTTAGACTTGGTATCTCTTCTCTATCTTGTGGGATTTCATCACTCTCTATGAGGGTTGGGAGTGTCGCAGTCCTTTTGTAAATGCACCTTATGATGAGCCCTGTGTCACTCTTCTCCATTTGATTTCCTTGTCGCATCTATGTGTTGAGAGAATGTATTTCCACTCCAGGCCATTGGGGTTGAGCAGGTCAGGAAGCTTGGTGGAAATAATCGAAGCGTTGCTCTGTTCTCTGAAGATATCAACCAGCAGTACTTTTCCACAAGATCGCCCCTCGGGATTATCTTTGCAAAGGGCTGTGCACTTTGCGTGAACGTTCAACTTAGTGTTTGTGGCCTTTTCCGCCTTTTTGGGCTTCTCTTCCCTTTCCTCGTTACTCAAGTGTAGAAGGTCTTGCTGTCGTGTGCTACCACAAATGCTGAATTTTACGTTCTCCTTACGTGCGTTGGCTAGATGATGGGGAAAGAAACAGTGGAAGCAGAGTGTCTCTTTGAAAAGCCAATGTCCTTTTCCATACCTGTTATTTTGCTGAAAGCCTCACATTATGCAAGATCGTGCCCAGATCTTTTGTGGAACAGTGTCTCCCTTTCTAGATGCCAGACTCTTCTCTCGGGCCTGTGGTCGTTTTCTTGAGCCAGTTGGGTTTTCAACATTCTCATCACGTCATTTGCAGACTGAGGGAAAGGTTTTCGCCTGTCACGCCTAGAAGGAAGGCTCTCTGTGTAACCGATCGTTGATGGTGCTCCCGCAAAAATGTTTGGGTCATTTCTCTTTCTTGCTTGGTTCTGGATAATCCTTGAGAACTCACTGAACTGCGGATAGGCATCATCGTGCTTCTCTGCGTACTCCATGATTTGTTTTTCGCCTTAAGATTTAAGGGAGAGACGAAGCGTTTCCACAATCGGGCGCAACGCAACGGGCTTGTTCAGGCAGGCTAATCCGGGCAATTGCATCATGTGGCTGTCCACGTCTGCGCAAAGGTCAGCTAGCTTCTGAATTATAGCATTGTCTTTGTCTGTGCAGGTATCTGCCTGTGAGAGTCGTTTGGGAAAGACCTGCATCAGCGCTGTCGAGTTTCCAAAACGTCTCCTAAGGTTGAAGGGGGCATTTTCTCCCTCTTTCTTTCTTTAGTTATTCACCAGCAGCTTAAAAATGATTTTCTTGTATTTAGTCAGGTAGTTGATCTCCTGGTCGGCTTCTAGGTCCATGTCCCTGACTTTTACTTTAAAGAACCTCTTCCAGGAATGAAACATGGCGACTTCCCCGTCGATCACATCGGGGTGACATTTGGATAAGCTTTACTCGGCAAGCGTTGAGACAAGTTGTTGCTCGGTTGGAGCTGAGAGTCTCTAAGGCTGGGCTTCGGAGGGGCTCTCTGGGTTTATAACGGTGGTTGTTTGTCTGTGAGATCGACACCGTTGAAACCATTGACGCAATCGCGATTATAACAATAACTTTATTCTGCTTCAATTGGCGTAAACTCTCGTAGTACATGGTAGAAAAACTAAAGAATATCGAAGATTGAGTCACATAACGTTTGAACGGGAAAATGCGAGGAAGCAAAAACGAGACAAATATCAAAGGTCACAGTAACTTACGTTGTCTAACTCCAAACTGTCTAACTTTCAAAGTTTTGCAAATACAGAGGCGATCAAAACAGACGAGTGAATATATACGATGAGATATACTTTACTTGGGAAAAATGATTATCTCATAGTGTTAACGTATCTTATTACGAGGTCATATCATCATTGGTTAATCACCGGTTGTCAAACAGAAATCAATAAAACAAAGTTAAGGAGATAACCTTGACTCACTTCACTATTTTGCAGATAACAATATAACAATATGGATAGATAAGATGCATCTTCCGAGTTAATCGCTATTCCCTTGTCTCTGCAGGAAAAGAGGTGAATAAAATCACTGATTTAGAACAATTGTATGACGTTCTGAAGATGATAACACAAGAGTCAGGAGAGGTACAGAAAACACTTTTTCCGTATAAGCGCCGGGTGAAACATTGTCCGGAAGCTGAGCTGTTCTGTAATTCTGTTTAATTTGGCTGTTTCGAACTGAAGGTAAAGGTGAGGGTACACGTTATTTAACGTCGGAAGTTCCTTTTCTATCATAGAGAGTACTCTCTTAGGAAGCGCTCATCTTACCACCCCCTCTTCGCAATCAATGCTCCGTTTTTAAGGGTATTTAAAGCTACTTTTAAGGTACACTGAATGGAAAGAAGTCGAAATAAGGATGTGAGATTCGGGGATCGAGCTTGGGACCTTATGCACCAGGGCAGCGCACTAGCCGACTATGCCACCCTTGC
>BLAZ01000808.1:172350-173630 GCA_014633955.1 Acropora tenuis
TTCGAACATTTTGAAAGGAATCTGCCATCTCCGTGAGAGTTAAGAATTAATTAAAAATTATAAAATGTATTAAAAGTTCTCAAGGAAGATTTGAGTGCCATAATTTCATTTTTGTTGCCACTTAAAAGACCATACATACATTCATACATTCATACATACATACATACATACATACATACATACATACATACATACATACATACATACATACATACATACATACATACATACATACATGCATACATACATACATATATACATACATACATACATACATACATATACATACATGCATACATGCATACATGCATGCATATTCTTTTTGGTAAAGCAGGTGAGTCTGAGGCAACTCAAGGGCTGCTGTGGACCTAAAATAAAATACGGACATAAAATCCTAACTACCTGGAAGTTACTTAGCAAAATTGACAATCTTCAAATGCATAAAATTCCAAATTAATGGTAATAAAATAAAGAGATGAAGCTAGCCTACAAGAAAATGGCAATCAAAAAAACAAAAACACAACAACAACAAAATGCTGAGAAACTCAACAAGGAACAGCACTTGAGGCTGTTAATAATGGAGTGGAGAGAAAAGGAGGATATGTGGGAGCTATGGTGAGGAAAGTTAGCTCTGTTTACTATGATGACCGTTTTATATGGTAAAGTTTGCTGAAGTTTGAGCTGTGTTTCTAGCTGTAAGTGAGGTTTTTCATTTAACTATTGGTAGGGCAGGGATTATTTTTAGATGTGAGGATCATTGTAAAAGTATGCACCTAACAAGCAAGCAGACTCAAACTAGCTGATAGCTGTTATGCTGATTGTATTCATCTCCAAACACTGTGGTTAATAATTCTTCTTTCACTGCTGGTGAAAGATACCAAAGGATTTATTTAAGGTAGCACTATTGGCATCAAAAAGGCTGTAAAAATAATGCATCTTTCACTAATAAAACACAACAAGACTTAGTATAGGCAATCATATGGTTTTAAGTTCAGTTTGGAATTAATTGGCACTTTTGAGTTTTTCAAAAAGGTGTAATTGCATGAGATGCTTTTGGCCAGTGCAATTTCAACTTAAATTTTTGAAAAACTCACCAGTGTAAATTAATCCTAAATTGAATGAGAAGTCTTCCACACACTTAACCAAATCGACATGCAGGTGTTGATATTTTTTTGCGCCATTTCACAGTTCCTCTATTGTATTGTCGGGGGCCAGACTAAACCTTTTTTGATTTGATGCAGCCAAATGTTTTTCAAAGTTTTTTTTTTTTTTTTTTTTTT
>BLAZ01000808.1:216140-218640 GCA_014633955.1 Acropora tenuis
CCTTAACTCGACACCCAGATAGGCATGCGTAGTGGGCATGTCACACAGCCAAAGGGCGGCGTCGTTCGAACGTCGTAGATTCGTAAGCTCCCTAACATGTTGTTCACGTGTTGTTGACAAGAGAAAATTGTATACTAATCGAAATATTTTGGAATTAGTAGCTAATGACGAGTTGAATTTATGTTGCCATACAAGTTTGTTAGCTGCACTTTCCACTTTCTTCTTGGGAACGAAAAGTGATAGTATTCTTTAAAAAATGGATAGAAGTGACTAGTAACCTTTTCTTTTTTTTTAAGTTGTGAATAACGGTGATTTCAGTTAACTGATCAATATTTCTACAAGCGATGTTTCATTTTTAAAGATTCCCTGTTTTAAAGATTCTCCGTTTTAAAGATTCTCATTTTAGAGATTGCCCGTTCCGTCATTCCACGTTCCATATATTTTCAAGATATCGTCTTCGCCTTGAGTTGAGTTTATGTTTCGTGTTGCCGTGGGTTTGGCTGTTTTGCCGTGAGTTGAATTTGTTTTGCCGTGGGTTTGTTTCTCGTTGCCATGGATTTGACTGTTTTGCCGTGAGTCGACTATGTTTTACCGTGGTTGAGTTTTTTTCCGCGGTGATGTCAGTTGGTCTTGCCGTGACTTTGTTTTATGTCTTGTAGTGGTGACACCTATGGGCCTCCGTACCTGAGGGCCACTGTAGTGTTTTGATCATTAAGCGCATACTCAACTGCGTGACGGTGATGGTGTGACAACCTTTGTCGTCGTCGCCTTAATTGAGACGAAAAAGTTTGAAGATGGGAAAGTTTCGTCCTGGTGAAAAAAAAAACTGTGTTTAAGGTTGGTAAGTGTTTGTAATTCCTCATGCAATGATTTTAGAAATGGCTTCTTTTATGTACACGTTTCAACGTGTTTCACCTGCAATTTTTTTTGCCCTAATTGGCCTTTGTAAGAGACGATCATGTTGGCGAAAAAGGAAGTTTTTGTTCGGGAAAAATGGCACGAGGAAGTCTTGTTGGCAGAGGTGTCCATTGTAGAGCCATATACATTCAAAAAGGGAACTGTTAGTTACAGAACGCGCTGTCCCTCTCTTGTTTTTTGTTCTGTTTTGTTTCTTTTTTTACGATTTTATTATAATTTGTTACATGATTTAATTGCGTTATGTCATGAACAATATTCCTTACACCTACAGTTCACTGAGAGAGAATTTGAGGTACACACAAGAGCAGGACATGAGCACTAGTGCCAACAGATCCTTGTAAATCCTGAGCCAAGTATTAAAGGTGTTTGGAATTAGGAGAAGGCCATATTGTGCAATAATAAGATACTTCCACCCTGCCAAGTGCCTACCAGGATACGCAATGCATGATGTCCTAGAAGGGGTGTTACAATACCAGTGTAAAGAACTAATGAAGGCAATAAATCAAGATGAGAAGTTGATGTCACTGGATGTGTTGAATCAACATCTAAAGAAACTGGTTTTTGGATGGTTTTTCGGTTGCCGCAACTTTGTTGCGTTTCGCTGTTTCGACTAAACCACCGCTTACTTTTGTTTTGGTTACTGTTTTGAGTGTCAAGGTTTATTGTTGATAATCTTTTCCCATGAGAACACATGTATACACTAATATAATCGAGGTTCACATTCATCACCACCACTATTACAGAGATTGTAATCGATGATTTCGACAATTATAGTCCTAAAAATATAGCAGAACTCATAAACCCAATTCAACTACTAACTTAAGTTTCCTCATCCCGCAAAGATTGAGAATCGGAAGCAAGTAGTTGGAAAGTCTTAGATTTGTGTCTTGAAAAAAAGCTTTTGATGTTTTTTTTTTTGTTTTGTTGTTGTTATTTTGTTTTGTTTTTTTGCGGTTTTCCCGAATCACCTCAGCGGTTCCCTGCCAACAAGATCGTAATATTACATTAATAATGTTGCTTGTCTCGGAAGACTTCCATTCGATATTCTTAAGTTAGTTGACCCTTTTTTTCCCTTTTATTTAGAAATGAAAGAAACATAGCTATTTAAACTACTATAAAAACGTCTTGCCTCATACATTAATTTCTATAGAGCTAGTCATCCGACTGCGGGACGCCTTCCTACGCACTCTTGAAACAGAAATAAACATGGTTCATTTCATATATAATTTTATCAGAACGAAACATTCCCCAAGTTTAAGAGTGCGTCTCAAACGCAGCATAGGTATCCTCTGGATACGGCCGCGCATGTGCACGAAGAGCATTATAATGTTATCGTTCGTTTTTTTTTTAATTGTTTGTTTGTTTTTGTTTTGTTTTGTTTTGTTTTTTTTTTCAACCATTGATCGTTTCTTAGGATGTTCATCCGCCAGGATAAGCTTATTTTGTTTTATCACTCGTAAAGTTTGTTATTATTTTGGATTGTACTTATTTGCATCTCGATTTATATTTATTTCATTATGTTTCAAATTTGCTCTCTAGAAAACTCAAAAAGTGGAGAAACGTCCTAATAATTGTTGGCTGT
>BLAZ01000808.1:331852-334352 GCA_014633955.1 Acropora tenuis
GACTCTCATCTCGGTCCTCTTGGCGGCGTGTCGCTCAAATTTTCTGAGCAGACTCGTGGTAGATCGGAATCAGAGAAACCAGAATGCCGTATAAACACAACTTTTGGAGAACTATCGTACGAAAAAGCAATTATTATAAAGCACCTTTCGCGAATTTCAGCCCGTTCAGACTACGTCCCAGTTTCTGTCACTTGCCTTACTTAACCCATGGTTACTTGCGTTGACCGAAGAATTCTCGCATGCGAGGAATGTAAAATACTTGCTTACAACCAATAATGTAACACATCTGCCCATAGACTTTACGATAATAATCATCGGACATCGCCGACAGATTCTGTAAATACTTTGTCAACATTGGTCCCAACCAAGCGAGTGCTATACCAACTGTGAATTCGGCCACTTTTCCCTCATTTCTTGCATTGGTAGCAGAGATTATACTCCTATCATTTTAAAACCCACCGATACTCGTGAATTGTAATATATTTGTAGCTTGTTTTCGCCGAGAAAGACCCCTGGTTACGACAATAATAAAGCATACATTTCATCTGATTTCCACACCTCTGGCAAACATTATAAATCTTTCGCTATTTGAGGGAATTTTCCCAGACAAACTAAAAATTGTCAAGTACTTGTAAAGAATTTAAACTTCGTGGCTGTTATGTTTCGTCTCGGCCAAGAGACTCATGATCATCAGATACTTTTCAAATTCCAGCAAACTCGTCAAAGTCCCGTTCGAAAAATTGGTAAAGCAATTCTTATGTAATCAAATCTCTGAATCAATTGGAATGTTATTCAGGTTCCGTTTCTATATCTACCTTCAAAAACTAAACTCACCTTTTACTACTCGCTAATTTACCTTTATACCACCTATAGACCAACTCGAATAGAATTTACGGTTTGCAAAAACGGACTGGGGTGAGCTATTACCAATTCAGACTATAGAGCACAATCTCAGTGCACGTGCTTCATTATCCTCGAAATTAGGAATTTTAGAGACTTATCAAAACAACACGTTTCAAATAGCTAAATTTATGTACTGTTGTCATAACAGCATGTTGCTTCCATTATTTTTCAACTTGTTTTTTTACAAACCGTCAAATTCATGGCTATAGCACCAGAAAAGCCAATGATTATCGCGTGCATCATTGCCGAACTAATCTAAAAAAAAATTCACAATTCTTTACCAAGGTCCAGACATTTGGAATTTGGTTTTTGTTACAGTGACTTCTCTGTCAAGTTTTCCCAACTTTAAGAAAAAAACTGCTGGAGTTTTTAGTAAAATAATTACTGAATTGGCAAAGTCGCACACTTGTAGCACTTTCTATGTAAGCATATTGTTGCGTACGAGATCGCCCGGAGAGAGTCCTTACGTTATTGTGCGGTCACCCTAGTTTTCAAGTCCAAGATATAGGAATTCTGATCTTGATTGACTCAATACGAAGTCTGTTCTCAGTCGCATCGGCAAAGTACTGGCATGACAAAAATTTGGTTTTATCAACTCGTTTGATAAAACCAAATTTTTGTTTTGATCTCTCCCACCGACGCAGCACCACAGTTTCTTTAGAAACTAGAAATTTAAAGTACTGGCATGGACATGATTTTTCAGCTTTCTTTCAAACAAAGTAAATAGCTTCAAGACATAGTTATTCAGATTTCCATTACATGTCTGCTCTGGAACTGGCTGAGAATTTTCCAAGACGACTGAAGGTTTTCTAAAACAGAACTGGGTAGAGAGAAAGCTTTGTCGTCGAGCTCGGAATCGACTTTAAATTAGGCACCGATGGGAGTTGAACCCATGACCTCCTATTCACTAGACAGGCGCTCTAACCAGCTGAGCTACAGCGCCAAGCTAAGCTTAGCAGGGTAACCAAAAGACAAAGCAAAAAAGACATATCTAAAATGTGACCCCTTCCAGACTAACCACTCTACAATGCTATTGCGGAGGACTTGGAGAATCCGGGCATCGATCCCGGTACCTCCCGCATGCAAAGCGGGCGCTCTACCAATTAAGCTAATTCCCCGATGGTCGAAGTTTGTGCTCTCCATCGCCATGTCACTGCTCTTGTCAAGTCTACACGCCTAGAACTAGGCTACTTGTATTGAGGAGTCGAAGGTTTTAATTTTGATCCGGACAGGAAACTGTGAAATAGTACGATAAGGGACATGGAAGTGGAAGCAGAGATCTCTGGTTAGACTGGCTGCCGCATCGAACGCGTGCCTCTTCATCGGGTTCGTTTGAGCGGTGACACAGAGAGAGAGAGCGAGAGAGAAAGAGACAGAGTCGTGGTGGCTCCATGACTCATTTCAAATAAGTTTACAGACATTTTGCTCAGTTTCATCGGAAAAGCCTCAATTGAGCAGATTCCTCGGTAGTATAGTGGTGAGTATCCCCGCCTGTCACGCGGGAGACCGGGGTTCAATTCCCCGCCGGGGAGAGAGAGGTCAACCTTTAGACCTTCAAGACTAGTGCTCACCAATAATTCCAGGTGGACAAACGAAA
>BLAZ01000808.1:379352-381852 GCA_014633955.1 Acropora tenuis
TATGAACAAAAAACCATTCCAAAGTATCAAATGTTGCAATAGTCTCGCGCGAAAGATATGCTCGATAGATGCATACCTCCTATACTTCAATGAATCGCTCATAAGTCTGACATTCTGCGACCTCATCTCGTAACGATGCATTGTTAAAAAAAAAAAACAGTCAAAGATCCTTTAATTGAAGGGGCTCTTTTAAATTACACGCTCTAGATCAGTAAGATTGTAGTCCCAAATTGAAGACACTGTGAAGAAAAAAATTATTTGAATTGCCTTATATGACACGCAATTTAACCTAGCTTCGTTACCGTGTAAGCAAACACAGATTTTGTCCGAAGAAAAGAAACACAACTTATATGGACTAGGAAAAAAATGAGTTATTTCAAACAATACCGTAATATAATTCGCAATTGAAATCAAACGAGAAGAGAAAAATGAAAATCGTGCTCGGTATCTTACGGCCATCAATTTTCACGAGCAACTTCCACCCCCACCGCTGTATGAACTAAGTCCTTGACTTGACATTGTGACATTACATAGCAAATTTAGTGTTGTGAAATTAACTACTACCGGGCATTTAGTCTATTTAAGACTATTGGCGGCGGCTGGACTCAAAACCTCTGCCTTTCTTAATAAATTCAATTATGGTTTGATCATTTACTTTACTACTTTCTTCAAACATATAATTAAACAATGTCCCTTGGAAGTTTTGCTTTTTGCTGACTTTGGCTAAAGAAAAGGAAAACGAATTCAACGAATTCACGAAACGCTCTTCTCATTCTTTTTTCCATCCCATTTCCTTAAGTTTTATTGCCAACCTTTTTTCTCAACACTTGTTAGCACTAAATGCAGCCGTGTTGCCATCCTGTACTTGGACTGAATACCAACCTTAGTATTTTGGCACATGGACAATTTTGGATTTGGCCACGGGGGATGTACTCCAGTGCAATCTGGACTCCAGAGCTCTTTTGCGCAGGACTGTCAGGGAGAGAAGAGCTACGGGGAACCCTGAAACAGGCGTCTTTCGCATTGGTTTTCGCGAGGAACAAAGAACACGCACATGATTGGCTTATTCAAATGAAAAGTTTGCTGAACGCTCTTCACTGCGAGCGCCGCCAGTTACAAATATACGAGGAAGGAAAAGCTTTTTGCTTTTAGAAATTTTGGTTATTATTTTTTAAATGGAATTAAAAGATCGCGAAACACCGAAGAGATCGGGATAAAAGAGAACCTTGCTGAAAAGCCGCCTGAAACAAATTGGACAAATCCAAGTAACTCCAGATTGTGAAGAAGTCCTAAGTACGAAAATTTGCAGGAAATTCTTAAGGAAAGTTAAAGTCCTAGCAAATGGTGTGAAAAATCAACGACAGCTTCAATAATTGACTTTTCCTCTGTTTTAGAATTTGAAAACGCTGTCTTTTCCAGCTTTAGTCAAAGTGAAATCCAACGCCTCGCTAAATAACGAGGCCATTTTTTAATGTCCTGTTTGCTCTAAGAGCGCCGTGAGGTCTAAATTAAAAGCTTGAAGGGTCTTCAATATAGGAACATAATGAAATGTTTCATTTATGAGCCTCAGCTTTTGTCTGCCCCTAACAATCCTATACTCTGCCGCTGATTTAATATTATTTATTCAGGCTCTTGTTGAAAGTGAATATTCAAAATTATTATGTCTGACGTTTGAATTTTTATAATAAGAAACATTTGTTGACAGCCATGGCTGAGTCGCTCGAGGCCCACTTAGCACTAATCCTGGCTTAACTATGGCCAAAACTTATGTTATCATGGTAGCTAGCCTCCGGTATCCGTAATTGGCCCACAGATAACTTGACCCACTGCAGTAGATCTGAACGTCAAAGGACGAGGGTGTTACTGTCTGAAGAGGGCGCGAAGCTGAGTGTTGTGGACTTTCAGGTTTGACGCAGTTTATTCAGCCGAATGCACACTCCCAATGGTGGCACTGAAGAATTCACAACTAAAAATGAACCAACTAAGGAATTAACACTAAACAGACCAAGACTTACCACAAAATTGAACTTACTCTTAAAGTAGTGTACTTGTTGATACACGTTAATCAAAGGTTGTCTAGCTTGAGTGGACATACTTGGCTGCTGGAGCACGTCCCTTAACCCTTCAATATCTGCAACTGCGATGCCGTTTCGGCTCAAGCAAGTGTTGATTTGCTCTCTTAGATGTTCCATACTACTCTCTACCAGATCACCGGTGCTATCAAGCACCGCATCAATCGCAGGCTGGCTAAGCTGATATTCGTCCTTGGTCTTTGGCGCAAACAAAGCTAAAGAAAGACCTGGTCATTTCATCGACAAGGTTCTTTAGGGTCCTCTCTTGCATCATTCTTCTTATAAATGGCCTCATCTTCACTACAATTATCAGCAGCGTTGTCATGGAATCTTTCTTCTTGAACAACCTTTCTGGCACTGTGTTTTCGATTAAGATGAGATCTAAACGAATTGAACTTGTTAAAAGATTGACCACAATCACCACATGA
>BLAZ01000808.1:389352-391852 GCA_014633955.1 Acropora tenuis
TGAAGGTAATAATCAATAAATTTCTGGCTTTGGATAGCGACAAGAGAAGCAAATATCACTATTAATTTCCTTTAAAAGATGCAGTATGTTCCCCGCCACAAAACTCGATTTGTCTTTGGAAGCCATTGTCTTAAATAGTACTTTTTTTTCTAAGTTATGAAAAGCATGACATATTACTGCCTTGACCTTTAGTTAGTATTAAGTTGTGGAAATCTTGTTTTCTCTGTTGAATCCACCCAAGGTTAGTCACTTAAATTTGTTCCAAACGAATATATTTTACATCCGTCTAGCAAAAGCTTTGACATCTGAAACGGCAAACCAAGGACCAATTAATCTTCTGGCTGCTTCGGAGACTAAACGCATTAACTTAAAGATGTTTGGACCTTCGTCCGATTTGTCTCTCTTCCCTGAAGATATTTTGGATACGTCTGTGCCATTTTAACTTTACTTCTTTTAGGGTCTGTTCAAAACTGTCGTCACTTTATTGACCTACACTGCAGAAACATTATACTCGTTTCGAAGCCTTTTCCTATTCCCTTGCCTTTCCAATTCCTTGTGATGGAGCCGAGACAGCACAGCGCTTAATGACCAGAAAACCTTCCCCCTTGCAATACTGGAAAAGTTGGTTCAACATAGTTATCAATTAAGGTAGCAGTTCCAGCTTTATGATTAAAATTGCATGTTAACATCCAAAACTCTAACGGATTTCCAAACTAAGCTCCGCCTTTCAATTGGCAATTGCATGATACTAAGGATTTGGCGGAAGCGTTTTTCATTGCCATCCAAAGGACTGTTGTTCGGTGCTTTCTTTCCTGGGATCACTGACTTTGCCCCTCAAACCTTTAAAGGAATGCTCTTTCACCTTTTATGTAGATTTCGACTAGGGTCCAAAAACAAGGCCACTCCGCTGCAAAGGGGTTTGGTGATGAACGCCAAATGGCTTGACATTTTCATTTCTCAAGTGAAGATATGATCTTCAGCCTTGATAAACGCAATTTTAGCAATCGCACATAGAAGCCTGGAAAAGTTGAGGCTTGAACGCCCTTTCAGGTGAGCTATAACTGTCAAGAAACCCTAGAAGAAGTATAGTTAAAATGAAAGAGACATTGCCACAATATCTTCAGGGGAGATGGAAACATCTGGCGAATATCAAATATCTTAAAGTTATTAATGCCTTTTATCTTCAAAGCAGCCAAAAACGCCATTGGTCCTGTGATTGCCGTTTCAGATGTCACCGAGAGACATCTGAGAGGATTATAGCTTCACTTGATCTCATGTCCGCACTTCAATATATGATTCATTTCAAGAGTGCCATTTCATCTATTTTCTCTTCAATGTGCATTCACAACAACTAATGGAATAGAATCATGTTATCACCGCTTGTCTATCAGTATATGGAAGAAATGTTACTTTTTTGGTTCAAATCTGTGCTTTGTTGAGCACGCGTGCTATCGAGTATTAGCTGTCTTCCTGCATGGTTACAGCTTCTGATCCTTCTCTGTGTACGGTGAAGGAGAACAACTTTCGAGATAGTCAAGCTTCAGCAAAGGAAAGAAAGCATTGACAGAGGTTTTGTACAAACTTGAAATCTGCTGAGCCTTTCAGGAGATAGATAGCATCACTTATAAACATTGTTCAGCATTTGAGTAGAGGTATCTCAAGCCACACTTTTCAAGATAACTAATCGTCTCAGCTTGTCCTGATGGTAAGTATGGATGACTTTTTTGGTTCTTAAAGGACTTGATTTTTGAGAATTTCTGCCTGGTAACTTGATGTTGCCATTAATTTATGTGACGTGTTAATGGTTTGGAACTAAACCCTTACATGTGTCTAAGAAATGACACACTTCTCATTTACTAAGAATAGGTCTAATAAAAGGTACGTTTAGTGACCTGTTCGGAGGAAAAGAGGAAAAGACAACGAGTCCCGTGCAAGCTCTCGCGCTCGTGCATGCTCAAAATGGCCCATCGGTATACTTGAAGAAAACCGAAACAAAAGGGAGCTTACGCAACAGGACGGCTGGAACTTTCAGGACGGCAGAATGACGAAAAAATACACAGTCTCGAGCCTCATTTTTTCGTCACTCTACCGTCTTGAATCTTCCAGCCGTCCTGTTGCGTAAGCACCCTAAAGATGGGAAGGCAGACGGGGAGTAGAGGTGAAAGGAAAGGGGCTATATTTAGTGTCAGAAGTTCCGGTAGTGCAGTATAGACCTGTACTTCTCACTGTCGGTGCTCCATATGTAGGGGGCATTTGAAGAGGAAGATGCTGAATTCATCAAGAATTGCTCTTTTGAACTCTAAACGACTAAATTTTTAGCTCACCTTATTTCCATCAATTTTCATCACAGGAGTCCATCCCCCATCGCCACATCCAAAATTGCCCATGTGGCAAAATACTGAGGTGGGTACTGAGTCCAAGTACAGGGTGGCAACATGACTCTGTTTAGTGCTGCCAAATAATGAGGGAAAAGATTAATGAAAAATAGTCTGGGAAACTG
>BLAZ01000808.1:411852-416069 GCA_014633955.1 Acropora tenuis
TTTAGCAACCACGACGACAACGGCAACAAGACCGTCACAAATTTGCATATTTGACGATGACAAACTGTAGTTTTGCACGCTTTGCACAAGCGTTTTTCTTTTAGTACATTTCGCACAGGGTCTCGTTATTTATGCCTTTATGCAGTTGTATGGACGACGTGAGCATTTGATGGCAAATGTTCCATATTGTATTCATCTCTGAAGCGCTGCCAATTTAGTTTCAGAATGGTTGGAAGACATCTTTTAAGCGTAATGACTTTGAATAATTGAGAAATAATAGGAGCAATGTATATCTGACAGTAAGTAGGCAACAAAAGGTCTTTATATTATTTTTATTTATGACCAAGAAAAGTATTAATGACCAGTATGAAACAACTTGAATGATCATGATCATTGAATGATGTCTATGATTTACTTAAGCATTGTCACTCTTTCATTGCTGTACTCACTGTACTGTAGACTATATAGGTACAATACTGGTGATATATTTCAATGGTAACTACTGTAAATAGTGGAACTTAAGCTAAGGGTGTTCAATAAAATGTGTCCTCATGGAAAATTTGTGGTCTTTACTTGTTTGATGTTTAGTCAGTATATTCAGAAGTACATTGTACTTTATAGGACGAAAGTATGCGTACATGGGTACCTCAGTATCTAAAAATCAGGTGTTCCAAGATTATGTTTTCTAAGAGCTTGCTTAAAACAGACACCCAGATAAATTGGACACTCTGGTATCTTCCTTTTTAGAAATTGTGAAAAAAACATTCAAGGAAAGCAACATGGGGTTTGATGTTTATATAATAAAAAACTCAAATCAAATTAAGAAATTGACGTCAGGTTTTCATCATCATGCGTCTGTCTTGTTATTGATCGTGAATTTCATCATAACTTTGTCAAAATAGTAGACTACTTTGACAATGTTATGACAAAACTCATTGTCGATAACAGGACAGACGCATTAAAAACAGACATCAATTTGTTTTTTGATACGAAATTGTTGTATTGCCCGCTCTCGTTCGCTGATGCGTCACATGAATTTTAAATTTATATGTCTGCCAGCATATTGACAATAAAAATTAGCCAATGAGTGCACATGAAATTCTGCCCAGGATGCATTGTATACTGTACAGCGTGGAAAACAATAGAAACCTCACATCTTTTAATTCCAAAATAAAAACGGATGCACAAAGCGCATGATGGTTAATACTGGGTCTTCAAAGTGTATGCAAGTGTTTCATCAGGAAATATAATAAGTTTTGCTTTTAATTTGTTTGTTAGTTTGTTTGTTTTCATTCCCAAGTGCATTCTTACATCAAAATGAAACACCAAAAAATAATAACTATATATGAAATTGCACCTTTCCTTATACAAATGTGGAAGCAATAGAAAGTACCTTGGCATACATTAAATCCATAGCAAAAATGTACATTTGTGAAGACAAATGACAATATTGCTTGGGTGAACTTTGCAATGTTATTTCTTCAGGCGTCCTTATACTTTTCGCTCGTGTCCGCAATGATCTTTATTTGTAGTTATTTTAGGTGAGACAGATTTCTTTCGAGTTTTATAAACATTAAAATAGAAACTGGTACCCTGTAGCTGAATTTTGCAAGAGAGAATTACTCATAGAAAATGTCGGTGGAGGACATCAAAGCTTTTCTGATACTGTCCTTTCCGTGTAATTCAGACCTTTGCGCCGCGCTGCTTTTACTTGCTTTCAATTTTCTTGCTTCCTTGTAACTTTTTAAGTAAGCCCACTTCCTCACCCGAAAGTACAGGTTTACAAAGAGTTTTAAAAGTAAATTGCTGTCTTCCGATGGAAGCATTTTAGAAAAAGGCCAGGATGTCTTCAGTAAAGAAGAATTGTTTATCAGTTGATCGAGAAGGTCACTATCCGACTGTCGTGTGCTGCAACGAAAACTTGACAAGTTTAAAAAAGCATGAACGGAAACTTCTAGGTAACAGAAGAAATTATACGTTGCATGATCCACTTGGGCTAGCCCACCTCTGGTCAAAGACAGTGTCATTAAATTTTGGTACGACATAGCAGGTGCTTGTGTTTTAACGCCTGGTAACTTCTGATTTAATGCGGTGACTATTCTCGAGAACCTTTCACTTCTATAATGTTGGAGACGATCTCTCGTTTTCCTGCAGACGTACCCAGAAATGTAGGCTACTATGTCCTTCTGAAGTGGAGTAAGGAATGGTTTGCTTGAAGTCTCTCCGCTATATTCCTCTCTAATCTTCATCGCGTGGACTACAGCCTGAGATTCATGTCGGAAAGAAGAGATGTTCCCAAAGATCTCACCTATCATCAGCTGCAGTAAGAGACTGTCAGAAGAATCTAGGCATGCAACACAGCACAGTTCAGACCACTTTGATGTCAGTTCTGACGCTTGTCGAAATTCATTTAGATGTTGAGCAATATGTTGTTGTTTGCGTGACGAGCTGAGAAGATAGTCTCGAGCGAACACTATCGTCCAAATGGTCACGCCAACGTAGCGAAAAAATGACATGACCTTCTCGTCTTCTTTCTCCAATCCTGTTTTAAGCTTGCCAGCTTGTTGCTGTGCATGTGTGAACCGGGATCCTCGTATTTTGGCCGTTTCACTGCTTGTGTTAGATACCTTGTTGAGAAATGTTATTAAACTCCGTACGCACTCAGATGTAAAGAAATCATCAAAACCAAGGGAAGAAAGCACTTTTCTGGTTTTCTTCTGGTGTTCAGACAATTTGACTTTGTATTTTTTGGTAGGTTCCTTGCCACTGCATGAGTTTTCGTGTTTTTGCAACCACGCTTTAAGATGATACCGCTTTTTACACTTGCTGCACTTAAACGTATTGCATTGTCATCATTTTTTCGCTGTCGCTTTCATATTCGTCTTCACTGTCTTCTGCCTCAATCGTGTTCACCGCCCTCACGTTGTCTTCTAACAGTTCAGCCAAATCATCGTCGTCTTTATCTTCATCCCACGCTTCAAAAAAGTCTTCAATATCCATAGTTTGGGAGGTTTCGTCGCTGCTTTGCAGTGCAAACAAGGTCCACTTTGCAAAACCGTGGAAATTTAGCTTGCGGTAGTGACGTCACAAATTTCCATCTAGTTCGAACCGCTGACGCGAGCTAGTTTCCAATCCAGTCTTCTACTATCCATGATCGGAGAAATGCGAAGTTGTATTTTAAGATAACGTTCTCGCGCTGTCTTCGACGTTCTGTTTGCGTGATATCAACAAACCCTGAAAAAGTTAAGATTTCATTGTTCTAGAACGACTTTCGATCTTCGATCTCTAAAGCGTTACAACTAACGTTTTACATGATGAAATTGCCTTAGATTAATCAACTTGCTAATGTATTCACCAAATAATTATATCTCAAAAATGATTTGCATTGATTTAATGTAAGGGTTAACTTAAGATATAATTTCCTTACACACTCCTTGGATTTTTAACATTGATATCGGAGTAATTATTCTAAATATAAATTCTCTCGATTTCTTAATAGAGGGTAGGCTTTCAGATCAAATCGATCTTGAAAAGTTCAATTTTCGTAAATTATCTAAATTTATACATCCAATCGCGAGAAATCATTTAAAACCACTCGGCCTGCGGCCTCGTGGTTTTATTGCTTTCGAGCGTTTGGAAACCTGATGAAACCCAAAGCACGACTTTTTGAAATTACTTCTTTGAAGAAACAGTACATGTTATGTAGTAGTTATGTAGTGTTGCATTTTCCCCATTTTTCTTTAAAATGCCTTGTATGTGTGATTTGTTGTATTCAGTGGGTATTCATTGTCGTTGTGACGCTTTGCTTTTAATTATCCTATAGTCTCGCGAAACTTTTGAATTTAGAAGTAAAAGGTTTTTATGTCAACAATATGCTTAACGCGATCTTCTTATAGTTTTTGCCTATGCGTGAGCCGTCAATATAATGTAGTATTGCAGTCTCACTTTTGCGGCCTGTGATTGGTTGTAATGTTGAAATTGAATGACGTTGCACTGAATTGGGTTGCTGACGCACGCAAACAAATTGCCGCCACATTCAAATGTTTTTACAAATATTATCACTTCAAGTTCAACAGTATTTATTGAAAATTAGACTTTCACAGTCATCATCAAGCTCTTGCATCATTGGGAAACCCCAGTACAAATGGTATGATTATACAATACTTGTAACTGCTCATTTTCTGTACTTTTCCGCCCACTATTTTTGCTCGAGGCGG